>JADRCD010187364.1:0-13270 GCA_019843815.1 Montemys delectorum
TTCTTGGTCATGATGTTTGTGCAGGAATAGAAACCCTGACTAAGACAGTCACACCAAGGTATTTTATATTATTTGTGACTATTGCAAAGGGTGTTTTTTGCTAATTTCTTTCTCAGCCTGTTTATCCTTTGTGTAGAGGAAGGCCACTGATTTGCTTGAGTTAATTTTATATCCAGCTACTTTGCTGAAGTTGTTTATCAGATTTATTCTCTGGTGGAATTTTTGGGGTCACTTAAGTATACTATCATATCATCAGCAAATAGTGATAATTTGACTTCTTCCTTTCCAATTCGTATCTCTTTGATCTCCTTTTGTTGTCTAATTGCTCTGGCTAGAACTTCAAGTACAATATTGAATAGGTAGGGAGAGAGTGGGCAGCCTTGTCTAGTCCCTGATTTTAGTGGGATTGCTTCAAGTTTCTCTCCATTTAGTTTGATGTTGGCTACTGGTTTGCTGTATATTGCTTTTACTATACTCAAGTATGGGCCTTGAATTCCTGATCTTTCTAAGCCTTTTATCATGAAGTGATGTTGGATTTTGTCGAATGCTTTCTCAGCATCTAATGAGATGATCATATGATTTTTTTTTCTTTGAGTTTGTTTATATAGTGAATTACGTTGATGACTTTCCATATATTGAACCATCCCTGCATCCCTGGGATGAAACCTACTTGATCATGATGGATGATCGTTTTGATGTGTTCTTGGATTCGATTTGCAGGAATTTTATTGAGTATTTTCGCATCGATATTCATAAGTGAAATTGGTCTGAAGTTTTCTTTCTTTGTTAGGTCTTTGTGATTTATGTATAAGAGTAATTGTGGTTTCATAGAACGAACTGGGCACAGTACTTTCTGTTTCTATTTTGTGGAACAGTTTGAGGAGTATTGGTATTAGGTCTTCTTTGAAGGTCTGATAAAACTCTGCACTAAACCTATCTGGTCCTGGGCTTTTTTTGGTTGGGAGACCATTAGCGACTGTTTCTATTTCATTAGCAGATATGGGACTGTTTAGATTGTTGATCTGATCTTGATTTAACTTTGGTGCCTGGTATTTGACATAAAAACTAAAAGCAGCAATTTTCCAGGCTGAACCAACCACGAGGATACTTTCTGTGGACTAAAAATAAGCAAAGCCAATCATTTCACATGTTGCTCCATGATAGATAGTGATACCTTCAGCAAGACATAAACTATAACTTATGTTTAAGTAAAATGTTATGCTTAGGTACTGAACACACAGTAGGGAGAATATAGCAAGGGACATGTGTCAAGGAGAAGAGCATGGTGCGTTCCAGTTGTGTGCTAAAATATGCTTTACAATTGATGTGAAATGTGCTATTTACTACATTTTTTTTTTTTTTTTTTTTTTTTGGTTTAAGAAGACAGAGTTTCTCTCTGTGTAGCCCTGGCTGTCCTGGAACTCACTCTGTAGACCAGACTGGCTCCCAACTCAGAAATTCACCTGCCTCTGCCTCTTAAGTGCTAGGATTAAAGGCATGTGCCACCACTGCCTGGCTATTTACTACATCTTTAGTTGCTCATTATAAAAATTAAGTGCATGTTAAATTGATCAAAGTGTTCGTTAGGTAAATTATATTAGCAAGAAATTTATCCAGGTAATAAAATATTTAAATCATTACAAAGTTTATTTAGCCTATTTGTACCCACAGAGTGCTTTGTTTGTTTTTCCCTGAATATTTATAACCAGCCTATGGCCACAGTGATGAACTAGTTCCAATATGAATGTTGCTTGATATATTTATTTGCTACAAAATATTATGAGTGGCTTCTTGGTGAAACCAATTTTGAATGCTTAAAATCATATAGCTGAGCATTTTCTTGTGCTACCCACTACCTGACAGCTCCAGATATGGTATATTTAAGTTTTATTTTTAGTACTGATATTTCTCCCTCCACTGCTTAAGTCTCAGAAGTCAACAAAATAAATAGTAAATCAAATCCTGATTCACAGTATTTGCTGATTTCGATGTTGACAGTCTAATCTCTGTCCAAGGGAACAGAGTTGGAAAGAAATGTGCAGTTATGGTGTGATTCAGATATAGATCTTACTAACCTGCCACATCTCACCTCAACAGGATGGTAGATAGTATAGGGCAAGCACAACAGCACAGCAGGAAAGTCATTAGGATGATGGATTTGAGAACATATTGCCTTCATCCTTTTCTTGTGTGTCTGTGTATGTGTGTGGTGTGCATCTGTGCCTCCAGGGATCCGTTCCCATCCTCCTGGGGCTGATGACAAGCAGCTGGCCCTCCTACCCAGCTTTTATGTGGGTTCCAGGGATCTGAACTACAGAGCTGCCCAGCAAATGCCTTGTTCATTGAGGCACCTCCTTATTCTCATCTTTGTATGAATATAATGTATTTCATCATAATTTTGTATCCTTTTTAAAGTTATTATTCTTTTTTATTTTATCATTCTCTATTAATAATGACTATATTTAATAACTAACATGAAAAGTTAATGAATATTTTTCAGAAACTAGGCAGTGGCAGCCAACATACCATTAGCTTAATTGTTACTTTGTACAGATAATGTATTTGATAATGATTTTTCTGTTATTACAGACTCACTTAAAATTTTATGAGATGCATAGATTATTTTTTTTAGGGTCCCACCACTTGATCTGGGAAGCCTTGTTGACTCGGACGAGGAGGTAATTTTAAACTTTATGATTAATATCATAAATCTTTGACTGTGGCTGCCCCATCAGCATATACTGACCCTTATTCCATTTCACCTTTTAGGATAACTTTTCACAAGCACCACGTGGTACAGTCCATGTTCGTCTTAACCCACCACGGTCACAGCCTGCTCTGGGATGGGCAGTGCCATGTCAAAGACCATATATTCCGCATCATCTACATGAAGTGGTCAGTGTGTATTTCAGTGTTACGGTACATACCATGAGAGCTGTTCTTGGCTTACATGTTTTTTTCCCAATTAATCAGAATGTCCTCAGTTTACATAAGTCACATATAAAAATTTCCAACAGCAGTACTGATGAAACAGTTTTACAGTTTTTCGAATACTGAAATGACATTCTAAATACTTGTAAAGTTGACAAGTTACAAAGGTGTGTCTGAGTACAGATTCCAGGAATTTTTTAAAAAATTGTAAAATATGAGAGCATAACATGAATGACAGGAAATTGATTTCCTAGAAATTAATTCAGACTTAGAATACTAAGAAGTAGGGAAATAATCAAACTTAATCAATAATAATAGTAAATATACCACCTTAGTTTGTATTTTACAATGGTTATTGTTTTACGTTTGGCTCTGCCTTCTCTTCTGTTATACTTGCATCTCCTCAGAACCCTTCAAGGGCTGGACTTGTATTTATATTTTCTTTTTGCAGTATCTGTGCCTATCTAAATCCACTGGCTCTGTTATCTCTTTATACCACAGAAATTTGACAGGGAACCACAAAATACTAGGGGGTAAAACACAGTAATAGTCTAGAAGTGGCAATGCTTCTTAGCAATGTCAGTTGCTAATTCCTAGGACTGTATTGGTCAGAAAAGAAACAATCTGCATAAAATATCTAAGAGAAAAATATCTTGATCTTAATTCTTTCAAGTTACTTTAGCAGTAGACCTTCAACAGCAAAAGAAATAAAGAACTACTGAGGTCAAGTGTCCATTCTGATCAATTCTTTTTATTTTTATAATATATATTGCATTAATTTTATATAATATATAAAACATAAAATATATAAAATATAATATATTTTGAATATATACATACATACATATATACATATATGTATATGTATATATTAAGTTTCCCTGAGTAGCCCACCAGGGTGGCTTCAAACTCATGGAGATCCATTAGCCTCTGCCTCCTGAGTGCTGGGATTAAAAGATGTGTGCCACTATGCCTGGCTCACTCTGCTCAATCCTATCTGCTCTGATCAATGCTCATTTAAGCTAAATGTTTTTTGGTTTGCTTTCCATTAAATAATCAATTAGCTTATTTATTCATGTTAGCCTAATATTCTAATATCCCCTCTGTTCAGAACACAGACTATTGTGGCCTTTTTAGAGTTAAGTGCTAAGATAAAATGATAAGCATGGTAATGTCACCAAGAAAAATACTATGTCTTTTTAAAAAATATTATTTCCTGACCAACAGCATACTTTGTTTTACCCTTAGGAACAGGATGTAATACCTGAGGATTTGCCAGCGCCAACAGGCAAATATAAGCTAAAGTACCAGCAGTATGCAAGTGAAATGAAGGATGGTTACAAACAGTACATTCAGAGGAGTGCAGAGAAGCCAAAGGCAGCAAGCAGGCCAGAGGCAACCGAGAAGGTAACAGACGAGCCTCCGGAGAACAAACGAACTTTAAAGTGAACAGTGCGCGTGTCTTAGGAATGTTGTTTTTACTGTTAATTATAGAAAGTATAATGTTGAACATTTATTTCAATAAGCCAGGGCTATTTAAAACAGTTTACTTACATCAAATAGTTTAATTTTCCTGACAAAACCAAAGCACCATTGTCAGGATTTCTCACGTGGAAAATTTTATTCTTATCCTCACATGTGTGTTTAGCCCTTTCCATTTAATTGATAGTGGTAGCGTATATAAATGTATGTGTGTGTAGCATATATAAATGTATGTGTGTGTAGCATATATAAATGTATGTGTGCGTAGCATATATAAATGTATGCATATATGCATATATGCATATATACACACATATATTTTTCATGCAGTTGTCATGAATTATAGTTTATTTGGGCTTTATTAGTTTATAGCTTATTTTAGTCAGGCATAGTGCAGGAGGAGCTGAGAGTTCTACACTTCATGGAAGGCTGCTTAGTGGAAGACTCCCTTCAAGGCTGCGAGGATGAGGGTCTTAAAGCCCATGCCCACAGTGATACACCTACTCCAACAAGGCCACACCTACTCCAACAGGGCCATATCTTCTAATAGTGCCCCTCTCTGGACTAGGTATATACAAACCATCACAGTAAGTGTAATGGGTACTGAGGATACAGTTCATTGATAGACTGCTTGCAACTGGATGTAAATTGAATAAAAAATAAATTAATAGGGGGAAAAAAAAGAAACAGGTTAGACCACTCCTGAGCAATGCCACCCAACGTTGACCTCTGGCCTCCACATCTGAATGGGCACATGTGAATGTGAACCCCTCCCCTGCAATACACTCAAAGTCTCCATGATTTTCTATATAAACCACTTGATGAACTGCCTAGTACAGTGAGACTCAAAACACTATGTAAAAGGGACAGTTGTTAAACTAGCATCTAACCATCCCTCTCTGGAAAGAGATGAATCTAGTGTCAGAAATGGGAGCCTTGCTCTAGCAGGGAGGAATAATGGGGATCGATTCCCTGCTGATTTGGTAAAGTTAACCTTTTGTACATGGGAGCCAAGACCATGTGACAGGCTGCAGCTGCTGACTATTCTGACTGATGCCAGGAGACATGCAATCAGCTGAAACAGTAAATTAAGCCCATCGTCTTGATTCTGCTTGCTAATTGCCTTTGTTGAGTTTTCCTTCTACGTATTGTAAAAAAGGTCATGAGTCTCTCTTTCTCCAGTTGTTTCACTAATTGCATTGGTTACTTTGTTCATTTCTATGGCAAAAAAAAAAACAAAACAAACAAACAAAAAAAAAACTCCACAAAGGTAACTCAAGGAAGGAAGGAAGGAAGGAAGGATTCACTTTGGCTCAGAGTTTGGGCGTGCTCAGTCCATTATGACAGTAGAAGTGAGAGGCAGGTGCGCACACTGTGGAGAGAGAGAGGCGAATGCTCCCAGCTTCTCCCTGTTATTTGGCTCTGAACGCTAGTCCATAGGATGGTGTCACCCATGTTCATGGTGGGTCTCCCTGCTCTGTGCATCCCTGTGGAGAACACACTTAGAGCTACATCCAGATGTCTGTTTCCATGGTGATTCTAGATTCTACCAGGCTGACAATGAAAATTAACCATCACAGAAACTTAAAATTTAAATTTAAATAAGAATATATATGTATGTGTATAGGTAAGGAAACATCTTTAAATAAAACATGAAATTTATTAAAATTCCTTTTAGGAAGGTGCTATTAATTCCTAATTATACTTAGTTGTAATCATATATATATATATATATATGTGTGTGTGTGTGTGTGTGTGTGTGTCTCTATATATGTATGTATATATTCATATATATACATGTGTATATATATATGTGTGTATGTGTATATATACACACACATACATACATACCAACTTCTATAAAAACACAAGACATCTTTCACTTTGGAAATGACCATCATCGCTTATTTTTCTATACGCTTATTAAATAGTTAACTAGTGCTCATGTACTAGGCTCCTGTTCAGGCACTGGATACAAGTTAACGAATGAAACAGATAATAATATCTCTACCTGGAGAACTCCCATCCTAATGGATGGAGCTGGTAGGAAAAACCACCAATGGGTCTGTTAACCCAGTCTGTCAGTTTTATACGGGAGATGGTGAGAGACGCTGTGAACAGGAGACAGGGACAGGCAGAGCTATAGGCATGCCGTAGTGATCCATGGTCGTCAGGGAGACCTTTCCAATAAGATACCATTTCAGCTGTCACCTGAAAAAGATGAGAGACAAGCAGTCAGAAGAAAGACTTCAGTGCTGCGGAGCAGGATCAGTCATGAAGCATTTGAAAACTACGGTGTAAGACTGTAGTGTGGTTAGCAGAGGAGGAGGGCGGGATGGACCAGATAGGAAGAGACTGTTCAGTTACAGGGAGGCAGCCTGTAGAGGCCCCGCAGCCCATGTGGGGGTTTCTGTCTCTTTCTCTGAGGTAGTCTGCTTTATTTTGTTGTGAGTAGGTCTTTATTATGGGCACAACTAGAATCAGGACGACCTTTAAGGAGACCTGCAATATAATGTAAGCACCAAGTACAGAGGAGGGCTCTTACTCAGATGGGTATAAAACAGACCTAGTTGAGAAAGAGTCTCACTGGACAGGCTTCTGGCTAGCGTATGAAGGTGGGCCAAGTTGCTAATAGATTTGTTGTACACTTGAGAGACAGAGAAGATCAGAGTGACTGGATGTGGTTGAATATTTAAAGTGACATCATCTGTGGGAATTGGCTAATCCACATACAGAAAGATGGGACCTGTCAGTCACACGTTGTTCCCAGAGAGCGGGGCTTGGGGATAGAGGGAGATATTCTCCAAGGGTTCAGTGCTGTTTATCAGAAGAGTACGTTCTGGGGAACTAATGGTAATAAGTGCATGGTGACTGCAGTTCTTAATGTTGTATATTTTGGAATTCTGTGAGGAAATTTTAAGTACTCACTACACCGTCAGGTATGGATTGACCTTACTGTTGTAATTATCACACAATGAACACATAACAAGTTATCACATTTTATACCCTAAGTATGTACATCTTCTGTTTGTCAGTTTAAGAGTATTAAGTTATAAAATAACTCTACACCTTTTGGTGGGAGCAGTTTGCCATGTAAGCAAGAGGTAGGAAAAGGCTATGCACGAGTCAGCGGTGGGTGGTTTAACTTGGTGTATGGGATGGAAAGCTCACCACTCGCCTTTTTTTGGAAAGTTCAAAGCAAAGTTAGTCTATTTGTTTCAAGACAGGGTCTCACTGTGTCCTCTTTAGTGTCCTAGAATTCACTCTGTAGAACAGGCTGGCTTTGAACTCTGAAATGCCCCTGCTTATGCCTCCTGAGTGCTGGGATTAAAGGTGTGGACCACCACACCTGGTTAAAAATGATTTATTCAACTCAGACATAATGCTACTTTAGCATATTTGAAAAGCTTACTTCTTTAATTTACTTCAGCATTAGCATTTTCTTGGTGTTCATTTAAATAAGTTATTTTTTAGAAAAAAATTAAATATTATCAGGTAAGTAAATCAAACTGTAAAGCATTCTCCTTCACACCTTTCTTCGAAATAGTTATTATCAGGCATGGGGCCACAGCAATCATGAAGTTTCTGTCCTCATGGGACAGTTCTCATGTTAGGAGATGCAGACAATAAATCATAAACAATATGCAAGAGTATTTCATGGAACAGTGAAAGGTCATGTATTTAGGGAAGAATTTGACAACAGTGTGACCTTCCAAGAAAGGTGGACAGTGATCAGAAATCCCAGAGAAGACACTCTCGAAATCTGGCATGCTCCTGACTAGTTGCTATTAGAGTGTTTTGTAAGGTAAGGGATTATATATCTCATATTTATAGAAAATTCTGGTGTCTGCCTTTTTGAAATCTCAAAGAATTCTTTAGTACTTCTGAATATGGACCAGACCTTGCCCCATCCATGGATCCAGGGCCAGACCTGACTGGGGCAGCGAGGGAATGAAGAAAGGCAAACACAGATGCACAGAAAAGCTGGACACACAGAAAAGCTGGCCTCTCAGTAGCAAGGACTCACCACCCCAGAAGCTCAGCCTACTTATTCCATAGAGTTGAAAAGGGAGGCAGGGTCACTCATTCAGATAATCAAGGAGCCAGGGGTAACCCATTCTGCTGAACCAGAGGGCGGGTTTAGCTAATCGACGAGCCATCTCTGTAGGCAGTGGTCTTCAGGCTGTAATCATCTGGAGAGAGGAAGCTATGATGGACATTTTCTGCACACATTATTGATGTTTACACTTGGATTAGGAGGGCAGGATTTGCTATTTCCCTGAGCCTAGCCTGGAGCTGAGGTATCGGTCTTTGACAAGGCCCTGCCCATGTCAACAACACACATTCCTCTTAGGACTTCATACCACACAGGATGTCCTCTAACGCCCGACAGGACATTTCCACATTTATTGAGACTGTAAGGACTCTATATGTACAGTGGTAATTACTTAATGTTTACTATATATCAGGTCATGTTTATAAGCATTAAGAATATGTCATCCTGTTTATCATCTTCTGATGCAGTAGCTACTGTTATTCCCAGTTTGTGACTAACATGAGACCCAGACCCAGAAAGGTCATTTAGCTGAACAAAGAAAGGCCTGCCTCCTAAAACAAGCTTGTACTTTCAATTCTCAAAGAGCCTTTGAGATACTTGGTCTCTTCCTGGGTTTTTGTTAAAAGCAGATAACGTGAGCACACGACTGACGAGCTGCTTATTGACTTCATTGTGTGTTGTGTGGCTAGGTGGAAGGAGCCAGTCTGGATGACCTCATGACTTTGGATAGGAAAGCCCTCTTACAGCAAGGTTATGCAGACAGTCCTTATCGTAGACGGAGCAGTGTGAGGAAATCCGATGTGGTAAGCCGTTGGCAGTTTTGTTCTTGTTTATTTGCTAAGCCATGAAGACGTATACTCTCTGTAGAGGAATTTTAATCCAGCAACATGGCTGCTTGGGCAAGGAATCACATCCAAAGACCTACTAGGTCTGTGTGATCCGACTGGAATGCAGGCACGCCTTAGTACATACCTTTAATCCCTAATAATGAAGGTGGGGTTTCCAGGATGCGTCTCCAAGGGGTATGTAGAGAAAACGGCCGCCATGTTTTCCTTCTTTGTTCCGTGAAATGCAAGGCACCTTGTTGGGTATGTCCTGATGCCTACTGAAGTTTAAGTGCATTAACTTTTAGGGAATGGCAATGGAAGATTTAATCATTGGAATCTGATATATTAACAGTAGTCATCTATACTTAGGGAGAAAATTGGAAACCGTATATTTTATGATGTGCGTTTAAGTGTTCTGTCTTATGGATAACAGAATTGTTTTATAATTTTATTTTCTCAGGAGACTGTGGCTATAGAGAAGAAGAAACGGACCGTCGCAGAGCAAATGATGATAGACCACTTATCCAGGTGGGCACTTGTTAACTCCCACCACACCGGTATTCTCAAAGGGACCACTAAATATTTTCTTCACACAAAGCATCGATATATGCTTGTGAGACAATGCTTAGCTGGCAGCAGTTCCCAACCTTTCTAGTCACTACACCCTTATCCGTGAGGGTTTTTTTTTTGTTTGTTTGTTTTTTTTTTTTTTTGTTTTTCGAGACAGGGTTTCTCTGTATAGCCCTGGCTGTCCTGGAACTCACTCTGTAGACCAGGCTGGCCTTGAACTCAGAAATCCACCTACCTCTGCCTTCCAAGTGCTGGGATTAAAGGCGTGAGCCACCACTGCCCGGCGTGAGTTTTGTTTTTAATAAATACTTGAAATGAACAGAAATACTTAAAAATTCAGGCTAGGGAGATCAGTCTGTGAAGTGCTTGCTGTGTTAGCAGAAGGACTTGGTTTAGTCTCAGAACCAAAGTGAAAAGGCAGGTATGGTAGCAAGTGTTTGTAATTTTAGTGCTAGGGAGGAGACTTGGGGCTTGCTCGTTAGCCAGCCTTACTTGCTTGGTGAGTTCCTAGCCAATGAGAGACCCTGTATCAAAAGACAATGGGGATAGCTCCAGAGGTTGACCTCTGGAGTCCATTCACATGTATACATACAAATGAACCCATATGATCATGTATTCACAGGTAGGCAGGCATGTGTGTTTGTATGCACGCATACCACACACACACACACACACACACACACACACACACACACACACACCCTTAAAAATTCTTATTGTCTCATGAAACATTTTTATTTAAACTACTTAATAATTCTCTACTGACAACTTAATGAACATTTTTGAATTACATATAAATTAGAAGACAGCATTTTAAAAAATTCATTCATAGATGTCTAGATTGCTTTTTAATGATATGTATGCTTGTTTTGGGCACTGTAGAATCTTTCAGAGTTACCTTCTATTCTGTTCTTGGTTTTTACATGATATTGGCTGTTTGTCATAGCACCTTTAGAAAACTTGAGTTTCAAAGATGCAAAATGATATGAGGAGATTAGTGAGACATTTTGTCAAAACTAGGACCTCCGTTGAGTCAGTTGCTATGGTTCCCAAATGGTGACGAGCACTGAGCATCGTATCTTTCCATTAGAAACAAATATCTCACAGAGTCACTGTGGTACCAGGTAACTCATGTAGAGTTGAACAATTCGAAACTAATTGTTGATAATCTATAAACCCCCAGCAACTGTATAAAATAATCCATAAAGTGATAAACTATAGCGTGACATGTAACTCATTGAGGAAAAGCATGTTTAGTTTAGTGGCTGTCCACATTTGACTCGCATATTCTCCCAGCCTCCTTCCTGTGTTTGGTGCCTGAGGCCTTCCATATGCTGTGTAAGTGCCAGCAAGTTCTTCAAAGTCACTGTCTGCAGCATGACTCTTTCTGTTCATAAGAAAAGTGTTGGCACCACATCCCTAGATAAGGGGGCTTCTCAGTTCTCATCTTCAGCAGTGTCTGTCTCAGTTGAGAGCTTTCGTCTTTCTGAAGCAACTTTCTCCGGTCATTAGCTGTGACAAACGAATTCCATATCACCTACCTATTTGCTTCCTGCTTTTAAACATGTATCCCGATGCATCTTTAATCTTCAAGATTTTGATTTCTCTTTTTTTTTCTATTTTAAATTTTCTCACATGACCAAATCTGCTTTAATTTTCCTCCACAGCAATTCCAGGTTTGAAACTATTTAGTCCTCAAGTCCTGGGGATGCCTTTGATTGATATCTTTCTTTCAACTCAGAGATATACTCTGTCAGCAAAGACTCAGTTCTAGCAAAATACATTTATTTCTCCTGTTGCCCCTACTTATTATTGCCTCTTTCTGTCTTCTCGATAATTTCTTTTAGTCCCCACTGGGTTTCATTGAGTCTCTATTAACCTCTCATTGACTTATTATCAACCCACTCACTAGAGTGAAACTATTGAAAGACAATCAAATAATCTGTCAATTCCCTATCTCAGTCCCAGGAACTTCAGTAAAGCTTAGGTATCAGTTATATGAAATGTCAAAATTTAGTAGCTAAAAGTAGTTTTTGCCCACATGTTTTTAGAGTAGCTATCCTGACTTGGCTTGTCCAATCATGTTTCTTACTTGGATAAGTTACAAATTAACCAAATAAATTATGTCAGCTCTGCGTGTAGACCTTAAGAATTTCCATTTGTACTTTTGTGGCTTTTTCCAACTCTAAAGGACACTTGGCTCACCTACTAGTTTCCAGAAAAAGATTCCTCTACAAATGCAGCTAGGGCTACTTATCCAGGAGCACCCTAGATCAGCAGATTTCTGACCAACTCACATCTGCTTGACTTAGTTCACTGAAGAACAGCAGAACCATCAACAAGTACGTTCCATCTAAGGGAGGCCATAGCAAGTGTATGTATCAGAAATGTGATAAACCAGGACCACTGCTGCCTGCTGTTGGATCCCACCTTAGATCTGTTCCCCAGTAGGACTCTACTCTTTTCCACTGTGTTCTGTCCTGTGCTCCCATGTGCATCAGCTTCCTACTTTTCTAGAACATGCCGGGTCAGCCTGGTGGTACTATCCTTTGCAGTATTTTCTCTTCTCTTTAGATGTCTTTTCCCCTAGAAATCTATGCCACTGTGCACTAATTTCACCTCATACTCTTATGTGGAAGTCACATGATGCAGCTTGCCTTGGACACAGTACTAGTTACGGGTATTATTGCAGTTATGAAAGAAAATGACCAAAGCAGTTGGAGTGGAAAGGTTTTTTGTTTTTTGTTTTTTTTTTTTTGGCTTATACTTGCACATTGCTTTTTATCACTGAAGGAAGTCAGGACAGGAACTGAAATAGGGCAGGAATCTGGAGGCAGAAGCTGATGTAGAGGCCGTAGAGGAAAATGGTTTCTTTTAGGGCCCATGACCTCATCACACATGGTATTTGGTTAGATTTACAGCGCCAGGTATGAATTCCCTCCTATTGAGAATTGAGTCCAATTAGACAACTGTTCATTAACTCCAAGCAACAAGTGCCACTGTCACACTGTCTCATTCTTGTTGCAGTCTCCAGACACTGGAATTGGGAGGGCTATGCATCACCTTTCTCCCTTGGTAGCTTGTGTAACTCCTTCTGGGCCTCTAAGAGTTAGTGCTCGGGGAGGAGGTTTCTAAGATTCTGTTGGCTTCCTTCAAGCCTCTGTCCAAGGTGCATCTTCAGCAATATGATCCTACTTCCAATGTCTAGGTTGTTAACCAAAGGCCATGGCAAAATTGTTCGGGGAGTGTTTGAATTCTTTTCAATTGGGAGCTTCCCATGCTGGGCACTTGGATTTGTGTTCAGTAATCTACGGCTTCTAGGAGGAGCATTATCACCCCAAATGGCATAGCTTTATTAGCACACACACACACACACACACACACACACACACACACACACACA
>JADRCD010187364.1:21942-36067 GCA_019843815.1 Montemys delectorum
ATAGTGTAAGTTTGTGTGTGTGCTGGCACGATAGTGTAAGTTTGTGTGTGTGCTGGAACTATCGTGTAAATTTGTGTATATACTGGAATTATACTGTTTTAATTGTGTGTATATGTTGGCACTATGCTATAAGTTTGTATGTGTCCTGGCACTATAATGTAAGTTCAGGTGTGTGTTGGCGCTTAACACCATGTGCCAGACTATGTGTATCTCTCTAGTGTGGAGCCAGTTATTTTCCTGTTCAGAGACATATATTTGCGTAAACCGTGAGTAGTTGTTAAATCCCAATCACCTGAATCTCGAGCATAGTATTTATTTCCCATAAACATTCACATGTTGTTCCTTAATGGAGACTGTTGCCAAGAAAACTTGTTTCTTGCTACTGTCGTAGCTCTCTGTTCAAGGCCTGTTCTGCATAAGTGGCTACCTCAGTAGCCCCGGGAGTAATACGCCACAGAAGGAACAACTTGATTTTCTCTGTGGAGTGGCACTGTCCTCTGGAGACAACCTGCTTTTGGTTGCTCTTCGACCTTCCCTAGAGTGCTGAATTTTTAAATCACATACGATGAAACATTCTCTGTGCTGATCATTCACGTAATGCTTATATATGTTCACATTCTAAATACTGGAGATGGAATACTGAATAAGTTAGAATTGTTCTTTGCTTTGTGACAATTGCAGCATATTGGGAATTGGTTAGGGATCAGATTGGAGACACAGTGGGTTCAATTCTATGGGCTGCAAGAGTCTCTGGAGAAAGTGACATCTCAGGTTATTAAGGACAGTGCAAGGGTACAGGAAAGGCTTCGAGGTAGAGAAGAGCATGTATAAAGAACAAAGGCAAGAAAGTACATGCATTACCTGGAGATGTGAAAGCAGGTCAGTTTGGTTGGAATCTAGACATAAAGAACGTGGACTTGAGCTGGAAACATAGTTAAGTTGGCAGAGAGTTTAATCTTGCTAGCAGGGAGACCTGGGATCAAATTCCAGAACCCATGTCAAAAATTCAGGACTTGGCACAAATTTGTAACCTCAGTGCTGGGGTGACAGGGACAGGTCATTTTAGGCTTATTGCCTGGACAGAGCTTAGTCTGCTTGGTGAGTTCTAGACCACAGAGAGACCAGGTCTTATAATAAAAAGGGATAGATAGTATGTATGGTATGCTACCTGAGGCTGTCCTATGGCTTCCACATACATATATACCTATACTCCCCACAACTAAATAAAAAAGGCACGTTATACCAAAGAGCAGTGTGTAATACACCACTGAAAAGAGAATGTGAGTAAAGTGGAGAGACTGCATGATCAGATTTATAATTCAGAAAAATCTCTCCAAATTCAATATGTAGAATGGTTTGAAGGGCTGGCACGTAAGGCATGGATTGGGTGGATATTAACCTAGGAGAGAACTCATGGTGTCCTGAGAAGCAAGTGGCAGTGGATACAAAGGTAGTTAGAAGGCAAGTCTTCAGGAGAGACAGCCACTGAGATGTGATGACTGAGCTGGGAAGGAGTGAAGGAGGAGGGAACTCTATACATCTCAATCTTAGGTTAGATAATCCACGCCTATGACATTCCTACTTGACTTTTGATGTCTAGAGAAAGTGAGCTCCACCTCCTTTTGGGTAATTTGAGGATAACATATTTACTTTCTATTGAAGAGGACAGTCAATATCAGTTCTGAGCTACTGCTCTTGCGACTCAGTATAGTTGCTGATCTACTCTTACCCTCTGTCCTCTTTTGAACCAAATATGGAAATTCATTTCCTTCTTTAGCTCAGGAAAATGAGGAAGAAAGAAAGAATAGATGAGGCATGAATGGAGAAAGGGAGGTAGAGGAGGCAAGAAGGAAGGAAGGGGAAGGGAGGCATCACCCACATATGGGATACTTTGTGTTTATTCCACATATTTTGAAAGATTATCTCAGCAGAGTTGTATGCATAGCATATTTTGAGGGTTGTATCTCCCTTGGAGTTTACCTTTCCTAGACTGGTTTATCATCATTGGCCACAAAACTAACAATAGACATCTAATTTTGAAAAGAATTCATATCCATCTCAAAGGGATGAGAACCTGCATACATCACAGTTATTGATTTTTCTAAAGTAACTATTCCAAGAAAGAGGAAGGGGAAGCCTCACTTTTTTTTTGAGTTTGCATTTGTCCATACATTGGTCACATCTGTCATATGTTAAGCAACTCTGAAATTAGAATAGTAATTCTCAAGGTTGGGCTAACCATTTTTGATAGGAACTTTGCCATTGATGCTGTGATGATCTAATTAGGTTAAAAGTCAATTTTGTAGTTTTGGGTTGTCTATCATCAAAAGACGAGACAAAAGACCATGATCAATCTACTAGGTTCCCCAGTCTCTTGAGGCATCATCTTTCTGTGAACCAAGAGCTCTTGTCCTGAATTTGGGGAATGTATTAGGGTTTCTTTTTGTTGTTCTTTTACTGTGACAAAATACCATGAAAAAAGAGGGAGAAAAGGCTTATTTGGGTGGCAATTCCAGATGTCAAGTCACCATCAAAGAAAACTCAAGGTGGTGGGAACTTGAAGAAACATGTCATGTCATATCCATAGCCAAGAGCAAAGAATGATGAACCAATAACACACAAATGTTAGGTCTCAACATGCTTTCTCCACTGTTAGACATCCCAGGATCCCCTGTCTAGGGAATGATGCCACTCACAGTGGATGGGTCTTTCCAAATCAATGTTATGAAAATAACACCCCCTCATGCTCACAGGTCAGCCTAATATAGACAGTTCCACACTGAGACTCCTCTCCCAGGCAATTCTGCATATTATGTCATGTAGACTAAACTGACCATCACAGAGATCACCACACATTCAGCGGAACTCATGTCATAGCTTCTGTGTTTCTTATCTAATATATGAATTCTCTTTTAGTCACATGGCTATTGTATAGACATATACTGTGGTAGGGTTTTTTTGGAGGGGGATTTGTTCATTTTTCTATGGTATTAGTAGGATGTAGTCCCTAAATATTCTTCAAATCTACTATATTTTGGCCACATTTAGAACATACCAAGGTAACTATGATAAAAATCAAATCTCTTCAATCAGAATGAGTTGTTTTTAATTTTTGGATATTTTTCTAGCCTTAAAGACATTTTTTTTTGTTCATCTCCTCAGGGTGCAACTTTGACATTTTTGAGCTGTGATCATCCTAGCCTTCCAAAGACCATAAAAGAAAATGCATTGCTTAGACTTCGAATTACAAATATTGATCAAGTAGCTTTGAATTCTCTGAAGTAAGTCAAATGCGTGTGTCATTTTGAAAGTATGTGATAACACCATAGTTTGGATCACAAAAGGAGTTTCTATTGCAAAGCATTACACACTTTAGAAGGTTTATAGTTTCCAAATAATAGCTGTGTATATGTACTTTATGTTCTGTATTATAATGAAACTTACTTCATGTTTTGGAACAGATATGACAATAAAAAATTTAAAATTGTTCTATTTTATAATCAAGATAATTTATTAATTTGTCTTTTTATTTTTTAAAATGCTATCAAAGTGGGGCTTTAAAAGATAGAATGTCAGTCCAGCATTATAAGTGTTTCCTACATTGTTGGTGTGACATCTTTTATAGGACAAAAAGCCAGGATCCCTACAGTGATGCTATTCATTCATTAATAAATAAAAATTACATTAAGGCTATTTTAGATAATAGAAATGCACATTCTTCTTGTTGAATGTTTCTTGACAGTAATTATTATTTAAATGGTAATAATTGATATATTGTGTATATATTAGGGAGCATAGTCTAAAATCTAGCTCTGAGAATCTTTATTAGTGTATCTTCAAGACATTAAAAGCTTATTTATAGTTTATACTTTGCAAGCTAAAGCTGCTTTTAAATAGGTAGTTATAGTTATGTATTTAAAAACATTAAAGTAGTTATGAAAATTAATATCTTCAAAGATTGTGGTTCTTTTACAGCTCTAGATCTAATTCTCCATGGAATCAAAAGCAATGGACAGAGGTGGGACTTGCTCTAGCTTGTATGCATCCGCAGCAGTTGAGAGCATTGTTGAGTTTGGAGTAGGGAAGCACAGTTTAGCCTGTCTGTTCTCACTTGCAGAGCGGCCTCTGTGGAACACGGGGAAGAAGATACAATCAGTCTGGAGGCACATGATCAGCTGGTGCTGCAGGCCATTCAGGGTATGCTGTGTCTTCTACATTCTTATGCATGATTTTCCTCGTCATCAGTTAGAACATTATTTGTGATACTTCCAAGTTTTATAGACTTTGATTTATAATTTTTATTTTTTTAAGAAAGTACACATATATACTTTCTAGAAACATTACATGCACACACACACACACACACACACACATATATCAGAGACATTTGTGTGTATGGCGAATCATTGATAAATCCCAGTCACCTGAATCTTAAGCATAGTATTTATTTTTCAAAAACATCCACACACTGTTCCTTAATAGAGACTGTTGCCAAGAAAGCTTGTCTCTTGGTATCTTTGTGTATATATATATATATAATATATATATATTATATATTGTATATTGTATATATATTTATATATACTTTCATGTATATATATACATATATATGTACTATATATATCTTTAATCCTCTAAACATTATTTAGATATAATGTCCCTCTGGCTGGAGAGATGACTGAGCAAATAGGGGAGTTTGCCACTATTCCAGAGACCCCACCCCCCCAACATCATGAAGCTCACAATTCTCTGTAATTCTACCTGTAGGGGATCTGATGCCCACTTTTGGGCTCTATGAGCACCCATAAGTGTGTGTGCATTTACTCTTACACAGACGCACAAATACATAAATAATTAATAAAATAAATATTGACACCCACATATATATACATAAATAATAAAATAGTTCTTAAAATATTTTCAAGTCTTTCATTAGTGGTACTAATATAACAATAATTTTAGAAATACTAGGTAATGTGAGTTTAATTATAAGCTAAATTAAATGTAAAATTGAAAACTTTAAAGCTAAAAGTGTATTAATTTATTCATATAGTGTCTGTTTGTATGTGTGTGATACAGCATACAAGTGAGGTAAGATGACAACTTGTAGAAGTCAGTGTTTTTCCTGCAACTCAAGCGCAGGTCATCAGGATTGGCAGGTACCTTTCCCCATTGACTCATCATCTCCATGGGCCATGATATATATGTATATGTATGTTATGTGTATGTATATGCATATATACATATGCACATACATGTGCATCTATATGTATGCACACACACGTGTGTGTATATATATGTGTGTGTGTAGATGTGTACATACATATATACTTATGCAAGGGCTCATACAGTAACTCAGCTAGGTTGCACTCACTGTGCAAACCTGGCTGCCCTGGAAGTCATGGCAATCCTCTTTCCTTCATCTGCAGAGTCCGGGATTATAGGCATGAACCACCATATACTTGTTTTATACCTAGATGGTATCCTGTAGAGACTAGTGGATTAGGGCCTGATGTATCTCCAGTTCACCTTCTATTGAATGTACTCTGATGTCTGTGAACTGATCTTGTTGTTCAGTTGACATGCAACTTTGTGTAGATCCTTTGCAACTCTCTCTTTACCTCTCAGTGAGGGTAACGTCTCTTTACCTTTCGATGGGAAGCCAGAAAGAACAGAAGAGATGTAGATTGGCTCAGGACACTGAAACATTTTTACAAGTGTCGCAGGCCTCATAGCCAGTGCAGTATACAGCTGTAATATACAATTCCTCTGTTGAATTTCATCATCAAGGATGGAGAAAGGCATAAAACAAATCATCACAGAAGACAATATACACTTCTAGAATTTTGTGGAGTCCTGAGATACTATTTACAAGAAAGACATTTAGGAGCTGAACAGCTGCCTGGTAGGTTGGCTGAGACTGGCACTGCCCTTGTTAGCAGGTCTTTATCTTCCTGCTCTGTCATCGCCAACACAGTTGTTGTCACTACAGAAGTTCGTGACAGTTGTATTTTTTTAATGTATTCATTGTAATATGATACAGACAGCACTATATATGCTAGAAAGAGTGTTTAGGAGCCAGAGTATGTGACCTCTAAAATTTTCTGGATAAAATAGTTACTATGAATATATAAGTATAGACTAGTACTCCAAAACCCAGATGGGATTTGACACATTTTGTTCCAGCTTTAAACTTTTAAACTACTTCAAATTCCTTGAGCTGGTATTTTTGGTGTGTATTTTGGTGGTATTTTTGTCAGGCATTAATTCTGCAATTCAATAGTATAAATAAAAAAATAAGAAAAATATGGGGCAGTTAGATAAAATGATCTAAACAAGAGAAACTAAGATTTTATTTGTAAGACTTAGATTGTTAACTTATGAATAAAGAGAAACATTGTTCTCCTGTATGTAACATGTAACACTTTCACCACACAGTGGTGCTATAGCTCTGGTGTATTATGCATATGCAGTTATGTCTGACATTGTCGTTATTAAAAACATTCTCCTTTCCAAAGACCTTTGTCAGCTGAATGCATATGTTCATTGACTATTCACATCCTTATTTCCATTATTATTAACTTATTTAAAACCCTGCAGTTTGAAAGCTTTGTGCACAGAAGCAATTAGCTTCCCTGTGTCTTTTTACTAAACAGATAAACTAAAAGAACAACTGCATGAGAAGGGTGTTCGTATTTTGACTGGATTGGGAAAATACTTCCAACGTTTGGACAAGGAAGGGAATGGGCTTTTAGAAAAAGCAGATTTTCAGCGAGCTCTGAAAACCTTTCACTTGGAAGTGTCTGAACAGGTATGTACCATACAGCATTTTCTGCTCTGGGTGTACTCTTGCATGCCCTTGTTCACTTTTCTAATGAAATTTTAATAGCTTATTTTTTTAACTCCTCGCTATCAGGGTTAAGCCACCCAGCAACAAGTCCCATTGATTTTTAAAATGTTGATATCTATTCCTCTATGATATATTTTTGGAGTGTTTAATAGCCAGGCATGTGCAGAGCTCTGAGATGACGTACTGTCCATCTCAAAATCTTCAAAACTGAAGAAAGTGGTTAAGTTAATACGTGCCTCAAACAGAGAATGCTTTGGGAACAGGTGTGGCGATACTCAGTTCCAAGCCATGTTATCAGGAAGGAGAGGGAAGACCTTGGCAAGATCCTGGAGGAGGATGCATCAGGTTGGGTTATGAATAATGAGGAAGAATTAACAGGCAAGGGTAGAGAAGAACAATAGCAGACAGTGGGTCTCCCATGAAGAGGGGGCCATGGCTCAGAGAACGGTTGTTTCCTGGAAAGGAGAAGCATGTTCCGGGCATAAACTGTGGCTCTTTCCCAAGTCGCAGGGACTCACTTCCCTCTGATGTGAATGGTCTCGCACTAGATCTGTGTGTTCTAGATTTTTCTCATCATTTTGGCCATAGCTTTCCTAACAGAGAAGTTCTGCTGTCTGAACTCTGATCCTTTCAATATCAACGTCCATTTTAGTTTCCTCATGGCACATTGTCTCTGTAAGTGAAATGTCATGTCCCACCCAGTTGGGAACCAAGGTGGCTTCCTGATCTTTATTTATTAGCACCTTGAACTGAGTCTGTCATGGCCACAATAGCACATAGCTAGGGCAAGAAGAGAAAAGAGTGGGAGAGATTAAGTTTGGTGCCTGAGAGCCTAGTATGCTGTCCTCTGCTTGTGGGTTAAAATTACACAAATGATTCAGATGCCGATTCTTTTGTACTTTTCTCTTTTGATGAACAACAACAAAAAATTGTCTTTTCATATGATGTAGTGTAGGTTCATATAATGACTTCTCACTGTTGGGACATAATTGTCCTTTGGTTTGTTGTGATAATGACATTGAAGCCTGTGGTATGTCTGGTGAGACAGACCAGGGACCATCCACCTTCACATCTTTCTTTCATAGATGAAAAAAATAAAACAACAGTAGGAAATTAGAACGCTATGGTATATTTTTGTTGAACAGACAAGTAAATCGTAACTGATATAGAGAGCTGGTGTTCACATAGCCTGGCCCTGTGGAGCGTGGGAAAGCACTGTATTACTCGGGTGCTTCTGTATTTGTTTGCAAAATGGTTATAACTATCAAACAAGACTACTTATCTAAGATTTCTGTCTTAGCTACTTTTCTAGTGCTGTGACAAAACTCCATGGCCAAGGCAATTTATAAAAGAAAGCATTTAAGCTGGAGGCTGTTAGTTCCCCAGAGGGTTGGAGTCTAGGACCATCATAGTATAGAGCATGGCAGCAGACAGGCAGGCAGGCATGTCACTGGAACAGTAGGGAAATCCTACAAGTTGACATGACAATCATAACACAAAATGAGAGAGCTAATGGGGAATGGCATAGTCTTTTGAAATCTCAAAGCCCACCTTTAGGGTCATACCTTCTCTAACAAGGCCACACCTTCTAATCCTTCCCAAACAGTTCCACCAACCAGGACTGAAGCATTCAAATATATAGCCTAGAGGGGCCATTGTCATTCAAAGCATCACAATTACTAAACAGGATAATGTAAGAATGTAAGTTTCATCCTTTCTCATATGTTTTGCTTTATTCTAAACTTGATTTGTTTTGTTTTTAATTTTTGGAATTGGTGCTAAGGTCTTATATCTGCAAAGTAAGTATCTTACCATTGATCTACATGTCCAGCCATATCATGCATTTTAACTAATATTTTTATTTTGCTTCTTGTTATATCACCTATGCAATATACATGCTTATGCAACCATAAGTGCATACAGGGAGAATAAGATTTTGTAATCACCAGCCTGGATCACACTGTGAAGTAGAAATATTTGTGAAATGGCACAGTCATTCTCTCTGATTTTAAAAAAAGTGGTATGCTCCTCAGAGAGCCAAGTTTACATAGAAATATTATCAATGAAGCAAAAATTCCAATTGAATTAGTTTCCATTCTGAATCATATGTAAATTTTTTTGTTACTTAATTTTTGAAAGTCCTTCTTCTGAGTCTTCAGAAGTCCTTTTAAATCTAATATTCTTTGAGTTAAGTGAACATATTTGCCTCCTGTTTGTTTTAACTCATGATTTGTAAAAGTGAAACTCAGACTCAGTTATAACTCAAGTGTACATACACACATTTTTCTTTGTAATGCATGAGGCATTTTGACATGCAAAAAAGCTATATAGATCATTGGCTGCTGTGGAGAGGCAGGGAACGGTGAATCTTACCTTTCTAATTACAGTTTTATTTGGAAAACGTTAGGAAGTAAAAGAGAATAGTTTCTGAGGATCTATTTGCCAACCTGGGTGTTTTATTTACAGTCTCAGTTAAGCCAACACCATGACAGAAGCATCGAGAATATATCTCTCTGAGCTTCAATAAAGGAGTGTTGTAATTTCTTTTGTTATCAAGAACACCGAGTAGAACAGGATTTTAAACATCACCTATGCCAAAGAAGCCCATGGTAATGATGGTGAACAAACTGACATATGGTGTTTAGTTAGCATAATACCTTTTAGTGTAAATTTGGGACTAGTTCGGAAGTCACTCAAACCTTCTTGTGCTCCCAAGACCAGAAGAAACCCCATTAATGGTCTCAGTGTTACTGGCATTTTAGAACCTGAGTAGACTTTGAAATTGTCACAGATGGAATGCATTGAAAAACAGAGGAACATTCAAAACCAAGTGCACAACAGCCATATTACTTTGTGTAAAGACACCAAGAAGTAAATGGTGGGTTTGTAATGTGTAGAGAGAAAGGGAGAGATTGACCAAGTGACATAAATTTTGATTTAGATAAGAGGATGAGTTTTATCTACTACACAGCCTGGTGAATATAGTCAAGAATAACGAATAATGTAAGGTGTGTTTAAAAATTGCTAAAACATTTTAAATATTCTTACTACTTTACTGTCACTAAATCTTACTAAATATTCTTACTAAAATGTTAAATATTTGACAGGGACGATATTTAGTCTGGCTTGATCTTTGTGCAGCATACATGTGCATTGAGGTATCATGTTATGCTCTCTACATGTGCTATTATTTATCAGTAAAAATTGATAAGACCCTTGGGATGGAGGTCAGTGATTGAACTTGCATCCCTGAGATCACCTGACATACAGGAGATCCTAGGTTCGACCCTCACCATTTCTCTGCCTTCAAATAGCATAGCTTTAGAAAGGATATACTGTGAGTTATCACTCCTTCAAAAGAGGCCCTGAGCTTAGACATGCCCTCCAAAATTCATTTTACTATGTTTGTCCATAACTTTACAAATTTTCTTACTCAGTAAGTTAAGTTATCTAGAGCCACAGATGTTTTAACAAAATATGCCTCTGATCTTGTTGTGACTTATATAATTTAAAGATGTAATGGCAATTTCTACTGGGATTTTTTTTTTGTTAGGACTTTGAGTCTTCCTGGCAAATTCTGCAAGGCTGTGGCCATGGAAAGAACAAGGTTGATTATGGAGAATTCAAACGTGCCGTTTTTGGTGAAATGAATGAATATAGGAAGTCATTTGTTCAAAAGGTAACTGCTAACTGATCTCAAACTATTACTCTTACTAGATTGTTGGATTCATTCTTTAGCACCTTGAATGGGCCATCAGTTGAAACATGTTATATCATTTTGGCTGTAATATACACAGGGTTTAGTAAGACTTAAAATAAGCAAGCTTATGTATTTGTACAAGTCTGCCTAGAATAAAACTAAATCTCATATATATCATATGTGATATATTTGTCTTAGAAAGTATTTCATACAAGAAAAATAAAATCCAAATTGAATTATCATAATAAATTACTGTTTCTGCAAATTGCTAGCTATCCAACTATATACTATTGCGTAAAATCCTAAGCTTCATTTGTTGTCCCACAGAGTGAGTGGAAAGATTGGATGTGATCATTCCATTCTTAGCATCACAACTATTACAGTGTTGGTACTCAGATGTGCTGTTTTATGATGACGATTAGTGTTTCTGTGTTTTTTTATGATATACACGTTAAGTGTTAAAGTGAACATGACAAAGGTCATATTAAGTTGGAATTAGAGTCCTGGGGCTGGAGAGATAGGTTACTGGGTGCAGAGTTTCTAGTGCAAGTGTAAGGACCTGAGCTCACATTCTCAGGTCCCATATAAATCCAGACCTGGTAACACATGTCTGTAATCCCAGGGCTTTTATGGAAGGATGAGAGGCACAGACAAGAAACTCTCTGTAGGTCATAGCTTACTAGCCTGGATATGTATTAGCTAAGAACAAAGAGACCCTGTCTCAGACGAAGTGGGATGTGAGAACTGATACCCTGAATGTTTGTGTTATATACACTACACACGTGTGCATATATCACACCTACATACACATACATCAGACCTACATACGCACACATCACACACAGAGAGAGCCCTACATTTTTTAAAATAAAAAGAGATTAACTCAGTTTTAATAGACATGTACACTTTTGAGTGGTATGTTTTTTCTTTTGTTTATATATTTAATATAATAGGTAAATAGGTATATGTACCTCATATTTATAAAAAGCTATTCTATGTGGAGTAGGATAGGTAAATATAACAGGTGTCAGTCTCAAGTGCAAACAACACACAAACAGGAACCCAAAGCTAAACTAATGCTCTCTACCATTACTCACCAAGTGATGTAATAAAAATTTTAAGTAAAGCAAACGTCTCACTCATCTACAACTTTGCACTTAATTGTTATTAATTATTTACATGCCTATGGTACTGTGTTTGAGTATCAGAATAGAAGTTGTATTAGTGTTTATGCATAAGTCATTGTAGTTAGAATAAAGAACCAAAATAAAATAAAAGTAAATAAAGGAAGGAAGGAAAGGGTGGGGGGAAAAAAGAGTTGCAGGCAGCGCTAGGTCTGTCAAATTATTTTCTCATAGGCTATAGACTAGAGGTCCAAGCAGGGTGGGCATATCTGGTTTCCTCTGAGGACTCTCTCTGTGGTCAGTAGGTGGCTGCTTCACTGTTATCCTGTGGCGGTCCCTCTGCATTGTGCTGTCCTTTGTCAGAGGAATACTAGTCATTCCAGACTGAAGGCTACCCTAATGATTCTGTTCCATCTTAATTACTTCCTTAAGGACTCCACCTCCACATATAGCCTATACTGGGGCTCTAAGAATAAGGATTCAGGAAAGGAATTTAGGCACAGTTGAAGCTAGAGCTGGTCAATGTTTCTGTGAGTTCAATATTCTGAATAAAGAAAGATGCTTCTGGTCTTGATTCCTGGCAAGCAAAGGCTGCTGCTTCAAATGCTTGGTGTGTCTGTGTATCCTCCTTCCTTAGGATTTTTTGATAGGCAGAGTTATATTGAGTTGGGAGAACAATAAGCGAGACAGTCAGGAACCGAAAAGTAAGTATTTACATGTTAAGAAATAAGTGTTTCACCTGTTCATTGATTCTAGTGATCTGGAGTTTGCACATTTACTTTTTGAACTAAAACCAACCAACCAACCAACCAAACAAACAAACAAATAACCAAACAACCTTCAAATAATTTCTCAGCTCTTCATTTGGGTCATTTTTCAACTTCATAAATCCCAGAGCTGAAAGTTACCAAGGTCTTTGACCTGACCCATCAGTTCCCAGCAAAACCAGGCTGCGGCAGTGGGGATCAATCATTTCTGCAAGCCAGGGTGGTAGCCAGAGAGCACACGAAATGCTGGCTGGCAGGGAGGAGTTCCCAGTGTTTGTTTTACTTATCTTCCTCTGCATATATGATGCTTTCTCAAGCCCCTGGTTAGCTCCTTCAAAATGTCTTGTTTATAGTTCATAAATAATTGACTGTAAAACAGCATCTCACGTCTAATAATTTCATAGAGAGAAACCCTGTCTTTCTTTAGGCCTTCATGAAACTGGATTTTAACAAAACCGGCATCGTGTCTGTTACAGACATAAGAAAGTGTTACTGTGCAAAGAAGCATCCACGTGTGATTTCAGGTAACTGTCACATGGCCAATGCTTTTGATTTCTACTGTGCTCATGAATACAATTAGACTAATTTAAATGTCTTCTCTAAATTAGACTAATCTAAAAACATTGGCTGAAAGGAAGGAAATGAATTTTGTTGGAGCCAATAGCTTGGGAGCAATCTTCCCTTTTTCATTTAAGAATTCTTAGGTCCGTTGTCTATACTTATTGATTTCTCTGATAGTTATAATGAAGATAGAACTCTTGTTTCTTGTTTGAATGAGTGGTGAATTGGAGTGTAAAAGAGATTTGGCAAAACCTCTGTAAGTCTCCCACTTATAGTTACTGTATCTTCTGGAAGAGTGCCCCATCCTTGAGGACTGAGGAAGATTTATGTCTTTATCTAGAGTAGAATTATACATAAAATGACATTATGTATCTGTGGACATCCAGCCAAGCGCAGCAGCACACACTTATAATCAGCACTTAGGAATAGCAGAGGCAAAGGGAGTGTAGATATGAGACTAGCCTGGGCCATGGAGTGAGACTTTGCCTCGAAAACAGGGAGGAAAGCAGAGTGAATTTTTTTTATTAGATACTTTCTTTATTTACATGTCATATGATTTCTCCTTTCCCAGTTCCCCTCCAAAAAACAAACAAACAAACAAACAAAAAACAACAATAACAAACCCCTCTTGCCTCCCCCCTCCCCATGCCTGCCACCCCACTCTCTCCCACTTATTGGTCCTGGCATTTCCCTACACTGGGGCACAGAACCTTCACAGGGCCGAGGACCTCTCCTATTGATGATCAACTTTGCAATCTTCTATTATACACATGCTGCCAAAACATTCAGTCCCACCATGTATAGTCTTTGGTTGGTGGTTGGGTCCCTGGGAGCTCCGAGGGGTACTAGTTAGTTCATATTGTTGTTCGTCCTAAGGGGCTGCAAACCCTTCTGCTCCATAGATCCTTTCTCTAACTCCTTCATTGGGGACCGTGTACTCAGTTCAATGAATGGCTGTGAGCCTCTACATCTGTATTCGTCAGGTAGTATCAGAGCCTCTCAGGAGATAGGTATATTTAGGCTGTCTTGTCCTTCCTTCAGTCTCTGCTCCATAGTTAACCTCTGCAACTCCTTCCGTGGGTATTTGGTTCCCCCTTTTAAGAAGGAATGAAATGTCCACCTT
>JADRCD010187365.1:0-41201 GCA_019843815.1 Montemys delectorum
TTATAATCCTGCTGTAAACAACCCTGACAGATGTCTCAAATCTTTTTTGGAATTAAGATACAAATGATAAAACTCATTGCTCAATCTATACCATTAGCTTCCCATTGCTCTATAACACTGGTGCTCAACCTGTGGCTTGCAACCCCTTTCACAAGGATCATCTAAGAGCATCAGAAAACAGAGATATTTAAAGTTCATAACAGTAGCAAAATTACAGTTATGAAGTAGCGACAAAAATAAATTTATGTTTGACAATCACCACATCATGAAGAACTGTATTAAAGGGTCACAACATTAGAAAGATTAAGAACACTGCCATAAGATAAAGACCTTGGGCTTTCTCTTTTAACTAGTTTGTCAAAATATCTTTTATTCTCCTGAATTAATTGTCATCGCAGAGGCTCACTGCCTCCATCTGCTAACCTAGGCCTAGTCCTGGAAGCTTCTAGCCTCTATGCAATCTAATCTAGGCCTAGAATGCTCCAGCCTCTGAGACTTACTGCTGAATAAGCTCACCTTTTCTTTTGTTTTCTGAACTCTTGCTAGCTGGTCAACTCAACTGTTCTGGCTCAAAACTCCTCTCCATGTTGACTGATTCATGCTGGCTTCTCCTAAATTGCTCTGCTTGACCTCAAACTAACTCTAGCAAACTGTTCTAATCTTCTGGCTACTTCTCATTCTCTCTTTCTCTATCTTTTTTTTTGTTGTTTTTTTTTGATCTGATGTTCGTTTTTTTTGGTCTTTACAGCTTGCTCTCTCTTCAAACTATCTCCGTAAAACTCTTGTGGTAAAACTGCATCCTTCTTTTTAGCACAGGAGAGTTGGGCATTTCCTATTCTGTCAAACCTTTCTCTGACTTTGTCTGCCACTCAGACATCACTTTCAAGAAAGGGTGCTTCCTTCCACAAACTAACATTACCTTTGTTGTTTGGGATTAAAGGTGTGTACTAAGGGCCTATCTGAATTCCAGCCACAGGGACTAAAGGTATGTGCTAAGGCTGAGCCACACCATAACTAGAAACAGCTTTTTTCAGTGTGATCAAATCCTGCAACACTAGTTACTATTCCCATCAGTCCCTAAGACCTAACAAGCTAACCTGTGCAATGTCTGATTGATTTGTTACTTTCCTTCATTCCTGGTGCCACTGTCTCTCCCCCCACCCCCACCCCCACCAATTCAATTCCCATGGTGCTACTTACCCATTCTCCTCGATCAGCAGCACATCATACCTGCCACTTGGCAAACACCTTAGAAAGGTTTCCTATGCCTACACAAAAGATTAAATTTCCTAGCCATCCATTCAATCTGCCACATTCCAATACTGATCACCAGTCTTATCAGTATTTTCTACAAACAAATCTCCTCCCAGATACATTAAGCTCCCTGTAGCTCACTCCTAGTCCAGGGCCTTAATCATGCGCTCTCCTTTACTTGTGATGTTCCTTTCCTGTCCTGTCAGCTCCCCTAGGTTCCTGAAGGTGTAAACAGTATCTATCTAAAGGAAGAGATCACATGGTAGTGTTTGCAGAGGATTCCTCCCGCTGCTGAAAGCCTCTTAGCCACCACCTCTGTACTACCACCGGAGAATATCAGTAACCTTTCTTTACATACTTATGCTCTCAGTCGTTGGTCATTCCGTGTCTACCTGTGGGAAAGACCCTACTTACACAAGTATCTAAGTGTATTTAATTACTAGTTGATGAGTCCAGGAGAACTGAAGCTGCAGAATCCATTTGTCTCCTACTGTATTGGGAGAAGGCTTTTAAAGGAGCTTACTGGCGAGGAAAAAGAGGTGATGATGTAATAAGAACCTCACCCTCTTGAGCAGCCACAGATGCCTTCACAAAGCAGAGATTAACGTACACTATGCTTTGCACTCCATGAAGACAGAAACATACATATGGTATGCACCTGCCTCCCATATACTAAGCCAGGACTATACAAATTAGAGATTGTGAGGTCAAATTCTACCCAGGCAACTTAAAACCCGTGTTTTCTGTGTAAATCTTTAATGTCTCTGTACCTAAGTCCATCTATAAAGTAGAAAAGTCAAAAATTGCCTCATGCAATCAAGAACTATACGACACATAAAACACATACATACTGTATCAGCAACATAAGCACACAAGAATCCCCATGCCTCGGCCTCTTACATATCACCTAGCCTCATGCCTGCAGAACACGAGAACTCAACAAAATATATTGAATATGGATGGCTAGATGAATAACAATTGCTTAAATGGTAAGAAAAAAGACTTAAAAACAAATGTGATAAGTTACAGGAAAACAAGACATACTAAAGAAATTATATAAGTAAAGAATAAAAATACTTTTAAAAGGACAATTATAGTTGCAAACAAAGAAGAATGGTAGGCACATTGTATGATTTAAAAAAATGTTTCAATTAAAAAACTCATAAAATCTGAGTTTATTACCAAAAAAGCTAATATTAAAGAATTAATCATTACATTAGGCAGATAATGTGATAACACTCGGTAGTTTAGGATTAATATAGATAAATTAATATAGATAAATTAACCTATAGTGAACAACTGTGTTTTTAAATAAAGTCTATTTCATTTATTTATTTGCACTTATGAAATGATTTATTCAGTTTTCTTTTAAAGATATATCTCCATGATTTCTCACATTACAAACATGAAGTTTTACAACTCTATTTACAATTTTCAGGTAATAGATATGCACACACACAAAAAAATACCTCAACATACAACACAAGGACAGAAAATGAACCCAAAAGGAATTGCCATCATATGTAAAAACAATGCACTTCAATAACTGCAGTCGCCTGAAAGTAAAACGCCATTCAGATTATATGACATCTACAGCTTTCAGAACACAGTGACCTTAAAGTAAAACCTTTACTACTTCAACTGGGTTAATAAACATAAATGCAACAGGCTATACTTCCCATATATATTAGAATACTAACATCCTAGGAGAATGCACATGGCAGAAAAAATTCAATAAGAAAACATAATCATATGTGACTGCCTTATATGGAGAAGGGTGGTGATTTTTCTGAACAAACCACCAAAGCAAGGTTAAAGTAGGATTCACCAAGCTTAAGTCATAATGAGGACTACACTAGAATCTTCATTAATTTCTTAAAAAATGTGAAATCTCACTACCCCAATACACAACACAACAAAATGGCACTGCTTAAAGATGAAAATTAAAAAAAAGGATTCCAAAAGCAGATGTAGACTTATTAAGACTGTACATCTGTCATTAAGTCTTAGTCCCTGTTGTATTGCTGTGAGGAGACACCACAAGTAAAGCAACTCTTATGAAAGCAAGCGTTCAACTTGGGGCTCGTACAGTCTCATAGACTTGGTCCATTATCATCATGGCAGGGAGCTACATCCTAATCAGAGAGTCAGAGGGGCAGACTGGGCATTGGCTTTTGAAACCTCAAAGCTACCTTCAGTCACACACATGCTCAGCAGAGCGTCACTCCCTGGAGACTAAGCATTCATATATATGATATGAGGGTCATTCTTATTCAAACCACCATATTAGCATACACAAATTTTTGAAAAACTACTTTGGATTTTTTAAGTCACGCCTCTTCTATTTATTGGGTTTCGTTAATCTAATGTGCTGATCTTTATTTAGACATTAAAATTATAGTTTTTCAGTGTAATCTCTAAAATAATCTAAAAGTAGACAAAGGGTTATCTGTCAGTAATGTAAATAAGAAAGCAAAAAATCAATAATATTCTAGGCCCATGCAACTCACAATTAATTCATGTTGCTGGTATTCTCTCTTATTGGAAGTGAATTTCCCCTGATTTGCCTTTCCTTGCTTTAAACTAATTTTAAGTAAAACTAGAAGGTGACTCAGATACACTCCATTTTCAAAGGTTTCACATGTCATAGGAAAAACAAGTCTTGAGCCAAAACTGCAATCAAAAGTAATGCCGCAGCCATAACACAAAAGTGTATATAATTAGGTCAAATACTTTAATGTACAATATTGTAAACTCCCAAGAACATGGTCCCACAAAAACATGTCTGAAAAATGAGACATGAAGTATTTCTAACAGAGTTAGAATGTGAAGGACATCTGTCAGAGGAGGGATCCTGGATGCTGTTCTCACTGCTAGATACAGAGCCATCCCATGGTAGACAAGCAATTTTTGAATGAATAAACAAAAAGCATTAGTGATCAGTACACAAGAATATTCTAGAACAAATGTGGTCTAAGACCCATTTGTTACAACATAAGGATATTACCCAGAATAGTAAATCACCTGCATTAGATGACCCCAATGCACACCACTGAATTCCACTGTCATCACTGGAAAGCTGCTTACTTCACATAGCAATAGCAAACAAAGCTGGGCACCCAGAGGCGCTAGGTTGGATTAAAGGTTTTAAATGAGAAGGGGATACAGGGGAGGGAGAGCTAACTTCAAAGTAAAGAATTACTAATGAAAATAATGGCTGGCTGCTGAAAACTGCTAAGTACATTACCATGTCTGTTACGGAACGCCTATGGACCATGAGAGCAGCAAAGCTTGCAGGGTAAAGGTATTTCCGTCAGCTCCATTTCAGGGTCCGATTGTATAAAATTTAAGACATCCCAGTAATGTCTAAATGAAGGAAGTTTTCAGAGTGATCTATAATAACTGATAACAGGACTTAAAGCAAATAAAAGGATTATGCCTGGGATTAATGAAAATGCTTTCAATGGTATACACCATTTATCGTTTTAAATGAGTCCAATATTGTAGTGCCATCTCAAATGCACTACAATAGAAAATGAAAAAGCAGAATGAAAAACTAAATAAATGCTGACAGTTAGAAAATTAAGTAAAAACAAGAATTGGTCAAATGAATGCTAATTAATAGCAGAGACAGTTGAAAGGAGTGGAGAGCTGATATTCAAAAGACCAGGTATTAAGTCCTGAGCTAATGAAGCAGCTACCCTGGGGCAAATGGGCCCTTTTCTACATCTTCATGAATCAATAAAGGATGGGCCTAACCAATTTCTAAGACACACTCAGATTTCTATCCAGTCAAAATAACTGACACTATTAAAAACATTGATCTGAATACCAGATCAATGGTCCACAATTTAAAAAGAAAAAAAAAGTGCTAAAATTCAGTTCTACTCCCCTAATCCAACAAAGTCTAATTTAACAGCCACTTACATAGATAGAGTTCATTGAGCAGGTCCATCAATGCAAATAATTTATACACATTATCTGACTCATCCACCTTAGAGATGAATATTACTCCTGCATCTTTTTTTTAAATTAGATATTTTCTTTATTTACATGTCATATGATTTCTTCTTTCCCAGCTTCCCTCCAAAAAACAAACAAACAAACAAACAAAAACAACAAGAACAAACCTCTGTTGTCTCCCCTCTCCCCATGTTTCCCACATCACCCTCTCCCACTTATTGGCCCTGGCATTCCCCTACACTGGGGCACAGAATCTTCACAGGGCCAAGAGCCAATCCTCCCATTGATGATCGACTTTGCAATCCTCTACTATACACATGCTGCCAGAACAATCAATCCCACCATGTATATTCCTTGGTTGGTGGTTGAGTCCCTGGGAGCTCTGAGGGTACTAGTTAGATCATATTGTTGTTTGTCCTAAGGGGCTGCAAACCCTTCAGCTCCTTTGGTCCCCAATGAAGGAGTTAGAGAAAGGACCAATGTATAATCCTTGGTTGGTGGTTGAGTCCCTGGGAGCTCTGAGGGTACTAGTTAGATCATATTGTTGTTTGTCCTAAGGGGCTGCAAACCCTTCAGCTCCTTTGGTCCTTTCTCTAACTCCTTCATTGGGGACCCTGTACTCAGTTCAATGGATGGCTTTAAGCCTCTACATCTGTGTTAGTCAGGTATTGTCAGAGCCTCTCAGGAGATAGCTATATTAGGCTGGCTTGTCCTTCCTTCAGTCTCTGCTCCATAGTTAGTCTCTGCAACTCCTTCCGTGGGTATTTTGTTCCCCCTTTTAAGAAGGAATGAAATGTCCACATTTTGGTCTTCCTTCTTCTTGAGTTTCTTGTAGTTTGTGGGTTGTTCTTCCTGTATTCCAAACTTCTGGGCTAATAACCACTTATTAGAGAGTGCATACCATGTGTGTTCTTTTGTGATTGGGTTACCTCACTCAGGATGATATCCTCCAGATCCATCCATTTCCCTAAGAATTTCATAAATTCATTGTTTTTAATAGCTGAGTAGTACTCCATTGTGTAGATGTACCACACTTTCTGTATCCATTCCTCTGTTGAGGGACATTTGGGTTGTTTCCAGTTTCTGGCTATTATAAATAAGGCTGCTATGAACATAGTGTAGCATGTGTCCTTATTATATGTTACACTTACATAGATAGAGTTCATTGAGCAGGTACCATCAATGCAAATAATTTATACACATTATCTGACTCATCCACCTTAGAGATGAATATTGCTCCTGCATCTTATAACACTGCAGAAAACAGCTGGACTCTGCCCTATTTGCCAAACTTTACTACACTGCCTGCTCCTCCCACCATCCACATGGCATCTGTAAATATCGATCTGTCAAGGAAGCAATGAAGATGGCTTAGGTAAATCAGAACTCTAAATGCAGAAAGCCATGCTTAAAACTACCTTCATGCATATAAGAAAAATTTCAAAAGCAATGTAGTAAGAGGACAAAAAGAAAGTCACAACTGAAATGAAGCAGTCATTTGAGTTTCTAAGGACTATCCAGGCTCCTATTTCCTTCCGCTTCTACTTGGAAACTTTTAAGATTGCAACTGTTGCCTCTCCCCTGGAGGCTGTCCTCGCAAACACAATGTCAGTACCACCACAACTGCACATTCATCAGACACCTACAATATGCCAGCTAGAGCATATCAGGAAAAGATTTAAAGCCCTGGAAACAGGACTGGATGAAGACAAACACAGCACTGTCAGAAACTACAATGCGGCCTTTTGTGGGAATATTACCAGGCCTTTCATAAGAATAGTACCTGGTGTCAGATGCGCAGATGGGACAGCATAAGAAGTCAGAGCAGACCTCAAGGAGAATAGCTCAGGCCAATGATCCTCTAAGCTCCAAGCACTGCTCACACTCTACATAAATGTACAGTGCACTGAAATCTCCAATCCTCTCTCACACTCTGTGTCCAAGCTGACCAACGCAGTTGTGTTTTAGACCTCATCCCTAGGCTGGACCCTCCAACATGTCAAGTTAATAACTTCCTACTACATTTGTCCTTCAGATTCCCACATGAGCCCAGTTACCTTGACTGTCAAGTCCTATGCCTAGCACATGTGGCTATATAGGAAAGGAACGTCACCTGCTTTCACTGAGTGGCAGATAGCTTATGCTCTCTCTGCCTACCTCCTTTCCTAACAGAACAACTCTTCACAACTCTCAGCAAGCTTCCAACCCCCATCATTGCCAGCGGCCTGGCCTACACCTGCAGGTGGGTAAGAGAGTGAGATGTCTCCAATGAGAACAATAAATCAGCATCCACCAAGGGGTGAAAACAATCAAAACTGCAAATAGATACAGTGAAAGAAAGAGAGAAAGAGAGAAAGAAAGAAAAAAGAGAGAAAGAGAGAAAGAAAGAGAAAGAGAGAGAGAGAGAGAGAGAGAGAGAGAGAGAGAGAGAGAGAGAGAGAGAGAGAAGGAGGGTGGGACGGAGGGAGGAAGGAAGGAAGGAAGGAAGGAAGGAAGGAAGGAAGGAAGGAAGGAAACTGGTACAATTTATCATAGAACACCTGGAGTGACCCCTCTGTAGCATCCTAGACTGTCAGCATAGGAAGCTCATTGAACTGTAGTGAACTACGCCTGGTGTTCTATCTGTATGGCAGGCTGCTAACCTACAAGAGAGAGACTTTTACTGAACTGGTCAGAAGAAAACACGTTCTATCACTTTTCTTATGTTTAAAAATGAACATATTAAATATACTCAGTCTCTTAATTCCATTGAATGGGCACTGATATATATTTCTCTATTAGTCAGAATTCAGTATTATAGATCCATTTTTACAAATTGAACTGGCCATTTACAACTGACCATTTCTGCCATTCAAAAATAAAATCGCTACCATGATTTAAAATTAAGGTGATAAATTGGATGGATTTTTGCATACTGCAGTTACAGCACAATTCTACACTCAAGCAAGAAAAACAAAGAGTAAAGAAAACTGAGAAGTTTCTCGGTCTCTAATCATATACTAGTTAAGCAGCCCACTCATTAGCCTGCTTGTTTTTACTGTTTCTATCAGGGGTTGTTTCAAATAAACTCTCTAAATGTAAAATTACTTCATTAATCAACTTTAAAAGTAAAATGGATTGCAAAGACCCATGTCTGAAATCTGAGAATACAGCAAAAAAGCATAAAAAGAAATGAAAAATGAAAGCCCTTAAAATTTGCACTTAGAATTTGTTTTGGAGCTCGTTGAAATGATTCCTAAAAATTCATCTGGAAGCATAAAAATAAGAAGGGGCCAAAAATATTTTAAAAAGAAAACTTATGTGGACAGACTTGAACTATAACACTAAATATTAAAACACATTAAGAAGCTATAATAACTACAATAATGCAGTGCTGGCAAAGGAAGAGACCACTCAGTGGAACAAAGCAGAGAGGCAAAAGGAGCCACTTATTATCTGATAAAGGTAGAGTTTCAGCTGGGAGGGAAGGCAGGCTTATGGAATTTATGGTGGTAGGGACACTAGCAAATAGATTCAAAGCAAAACTGCTTTCACTTAGAGCCCTCCCTGACAACATTAAAAAAAAAAAAAAAAAAGCAAAATGGACTAAGTGTTAAAACTGGGGAAATCAAACCTGAACACAGAATTGTGTAGGGATTGTGTGCAGAAATTGAGAGGACTTCAGGTCAAAAGTAGAAGCAAGACTGAAACTAAGCTACGTTTTTAAGAAAGGAAAATCAACACACTTTTAAATCACTAAATAATCCTTAAAAAAAACAAATGCTGGGTAGAAGGAAATGCCAAATGGGATCCACAAGACAAGAAACTTTTGAAATATCAAAAGTCCCTAATAAACTACAGGAAAACAAGAAGATGGTAAAACCTATGCATGCGCACACACACACACACACACACACACACAATGTAAGTAGCCAATGTATTTTGAAACTCAGTGGCCAAGCTATTAAACATCACAACATTGTGTTTCTACTGTTGTCAATGAGAGTAGGGGTGCTCTCAGAATGAGACAGAAATGTAAATCAGTCCAGCTTCCTTGGGGGAAAACTTAAAAGTTAGTACCAAGAAGGGCATTAGACTGAAAAAATATTCTTTGATTTCAAAGTAATAGGTACCAATATTTTATTTCATGTTGTTAATAATACTGGAAAATCTGGAAATAACAATGGGGATTAATAAAGTTTAAGAACACACACATTGTTCATAATATACTAGGAGGGAGGCAGACATTACAAAAACACAATAATAACTAAATATTAGTAAGAACCATTAAAAAGAAAACAAATAGAAAAGTTAGAGAGATGGCTTAGCAGTTAGGAGTACTGGCTGCTCTTCCAGAGGACCTACATTAGATTTTCAGCACCTACCTAGTAGCTCACAATGTCTGTAACTCGTTACAGGTGATCCAGCACCCTCTTCTGGCTCCCTCCAGCATCAGGCAAGCAAACGGTACACAGACATACAGGTAGAGAAAACACCCATGCATACACACAAAATGAGAAGGAATAGCTGCCACACAGCCACAGCCCTGGTGTACAACATGCCCTTGGCCTTAGCCCGGGGTACAGCAGATTTCTCTGCCTTTGTGATCTTTCTGCCTCCTTGAGCTTAGAGAAATTGGTAGCTGTTCAGTTTCTTTAAGGGATGGAGCACTTTCTTCTGTTTTTAGGGCAACCACTCAGTATTAACAGAATTGGACAACTTTCATTGTAATTGACAATCAGATACTTGTCAGTGATACCAACCCTTGGAAAAATTCTAAGTAGTGATCCCCAGTTAGAGAGCCTGCAAACCAAAGGCAAACAACTTACTGCTAGTTAGTTAATATGGAAAATGGCAGCTGTGGGACTGAAAAACAGCAAAACAAACGGGCAACTTGGAAACAGTAACTGTAAGAATTTGGAGTGAAATCCTCCCAGCATGCAGAAATTAAGTCTACACTTCCTCATGTGAAAAATGCACACAGCCAAGCCCTGCATGTCCTATACAGATCCCATTTGTATACAATCTGAAGCCTGAAGTTTTTAAAGTAATAGGAAGTATTAGCAAACTTACAGGGATCCCCTCGTTTGGCTCTAGCTCCCTTTCTGAGGTGAAATTCATAAGGGGAAAAACTTAGCCTCTCAATGCTGAATGTACTATTAGGGGCAGCCTCTCCCTCAGGTCTGAAATGAAGGAAAAGTGCACACTTATTCCAGAGTCACAGCCAACAATAACCTTTACATTCTGAATCCAGCTTAGGTAGATCGCTTGTGAAGATGTGTGCAAAAGTATTTAATATAAAGTGCTGAATTTGATTTTCCTTTTCTTTTTCCCAACTTTCTTAAATGGTCTTAGGTCTATAAGATACAAATATTAGGCACAACCATTCCAAACTTTCTGTTTTCTTTTTATACAGAGCTAGTTTTATAGCTCAGAGGTCAACTTCTGCAAAATCTAGACGGTAAATATTTTCCGCTTCATAGTCACACGGTATTTGCCACAAATACCTAGCTACCTAGCTCTTCTATGCATCATGAAGACAGCAGTGAGTGATGGCTATAAACAGAGGAGCCTCACTGAGGGCCAGGGAACATCACTCACTGATCAGTGACACAGTGTGCTGACTCATGCTGTGCACCATCTGGTGCTCACCTACTGACTTACGTATTGTTTTTATAAGTTCTATGAGATTAGCTTTAAAATACTTGATTTTCTTAAATGAATATTAGGAAAAAAGGTCTAGTAAAACTGTGAAAGAATAATCATTGTTAAATTTAGATAAAGGATACATGAGATACATTATGCTATGATTTTAAGAATCTGAAAATGTCCAAATTAGCAATTAAAAAATACTAAGTAAATCAATTTAGTGTCACAGAAAAAAATGATATTCATCACCTTACCATAAAGTGCACACTTAATATTTTAAACATAATTCATATACCATAACAGAAAAGTGATAACAAAAAGTCCATTACACTATAATGAAAACTTAAAAGTATATAAATATATAAACTCGTGAAGTTTTCCATAATTTAAAAAATAGGCAGGCTCACAAAATTCAGCTTCTAAATTAGTGCCTTTCCCTATCTTAGCAATCACAAAATGTTATCAGGTTTCAGTTTTAGAGCATAATTTTTATAAGAAAGAGATCAGATTTCACATGTAAGCTTATTACTTTTCAAATGAAGCCCTAAATCTTTATTTCTCAATTTTAACCCCTAAGAACTCAAGGGTCCTCAGTAATTAAGACTGTAAAGAGATGCTGAAAGCGGAGTCTCATGCCATGATGGTGACGCTTCCTCTTCCCAAACTGCTTACGGGAAGCACTCCTTTATTAACACGGTATGGCAGCAGAGGCGGGAGGAGAAGCTGCAATCAGCTACAATTGGGACGTGAAGTTATCTGATTAATTAATTAGTTTTAAAATGCTTTCAATGTTAGTAGTTTCTTTGAAGTACATCTCCTGAGAAACTATTTGCGACCAAACGTATTAAGATTGTGCTTTGAAGGATCATTACCACACAGTAAAAGGGCTATCAATACACACACGAGGAAGACCTTTAAACTTTCCACACAAATATTCTTTTAAACCACCTGATAAATCACTGGGAAAGAAGTGGTATTACCTTGTCACCTCTTCCTATAAGATCCCTGTGTCCTGAAAAACTCAGTAAGAGCTCAGTCCTTCCAGGGTTCCCTACCTGCCACCCCTCACCGGGAGCTGATAATGACCATCCATCGGGAAGAATTCCTAAACAAATGTGCAATTCCTCAATGATTCAATATGTATGATCTTTTTTAATGGGCTGCATTCCTTACAATAATCTGAAATGCAATGGTTCAAATATTATCAAAATTTAAAACTACTTTGAATCAGGTTCACAGAATTAGGAAAATTTAGAAAGACTGCAAACTTCTCTGAAAACATTTTGAGCATCCACGAAAAGGAGAGCCAGTAGCACTCAATTTTCAAATACAGTGCACCACCGGAGCACTTTATCCAGTTCTGCCAGTCTTACTTGGAGCTATTTAAAGGTTATGAGATTATTTTACTTTTGTTTAAATACAAATTACATTAAGCTAAGGTTTATACATTTTATTTTAATTTCCTTCTTTACCATTAATCAGTTTAAAATAGCAACAGTAGTACTGTGTAAAGACGTACTCACATCATGCTCTGCAACTCAGCCGCAAAGCTTATAGTCTTCCCTGCATTTCTTCCACTACTTGAAGTGGCAGTAGACATCGGGCTAGCTGCAGTATTATTCATCTAGATTAAAAGGAAAAAAATAAAACTTACACACATGTTTAGCTATATAAAGTACACAAAATAGAAGCAATTTTGAATTACTTCAAAAAGTATAGAAACTTTCAAATTTTTGATTAATTTCAGTTTTGTATAAATTCAGTTCCTTCTACTCAATGTCTTTATTCAAATGAAAAGTAGTACTGCAGGGGTGGGGGCAGGATGCTTAGTCAGTTCGGGTATCAAACAACTGCCTATGTGACTGCAACACATTCAGCACATTCAGTACCCACTCTACAGAATGTAAGAGAACTGGAACGCTCTTTAAACAACTTTGGCATAGCTCTGTAGTTCTCTAGAGTCTGGCACTCTTACCCAAAGTCTCATTAGCAATTCTTCAGGGAGGGTCCAACAGCCCCTTAACACACTTTCCCCACTTCCATCCAGATCAATAAAAACAAAAGTCTCTTAGGGAGCTGGAGAGCTGGCTACGGGCACCATGCTTAGCAAGCACAAGGACCCAAGTTCAGATCCCAACACACTCAGGAAAACTGGCTCAGCAGCAACTCCTGTAACCCAGCACTGGAAGAGAGGGAGGCAAGGTGGATCTTGGCTATCCTCTGGCAAGTAAGTTTAGCTGAAACAGAGAACGCTAGGATTTGAGATGGCTTGAGGACAACCTATCCTGCATTACTATAAAATGATAATAGAACTGTTGTTATAGTAGGCATGACACTACATATGTAATCATTACTGAACACTGTAAGTACCTGGGACAGGATGTAGCACCTACTATGGATATTTTTCAAACAGAAATAGTGTTCTGAGTAAAATGAATAATATGCAGAAGTGTCTAAAGACAATCTGGTATCAACCTCTGCCCACCATACACATGCATGCGCCAGATATGAGCATGCATGTTCTCTCTCCCTCTCTCTCTTTGGGAATACCAGCTAAGAGTCCACTGAAAGAAGTTCTTATAACTATAATATACAAAATGTGAAAACTACAGCATAGTCTAGTTCTCATTTGAACCAAAGCCTAAATTACAGTAGAAATTCAATCAATAGATCAGAAGTAGGCATTATAGTTTATAATCTTATGAGCAAATAACTCATTGAATTTTAAATATGGCATTTTATTTATTAAATCAAGCTGACATTTCATGAGAAAACTAGCCAATCCTAGCACATGCCTTTTTATTTACTGTACTTGCCAAAGAACTACCCAAAAGAACATAAAAATCACTGAAGTGGGTAAAGTATCATTACCATACAATAAATATATAATGAATATTACTTCCTATGTTCATGTAAACTTTGGAGTAGCATAATTTCCCATAAGTTAGAAGTTAGAAATACTTTGTAAACTCTATGGAAGAACATACAAACCTGAGAACATTGATAGAGCACGTGACAGAGGTTCGGGCATAGTCTAATTGGTAAGGCAAATTCTAGAGTTAGTGCTATCGAAAGGAGTGGGTCACTCACACCACTGTAGAAGACAAAGCACAGGCAGAGGACAGAATTTTCCATGGTGACATCTGACCTAAAGATGCTGGAGAGGCTGAGTTGAGCATAGCCTGTGTTAACAGGAGACAGGAGACCTCAGCCTGCAGATATCTTCCCAAGTGGAAGCATGCGGCTCAATCCTATGCAACCTTCTGCAGCCTATAAAAAAGCACTCTCCCACTCTGCACATCTCAAAGACAGCTCATTATCTCCTTGGGCATCCATGTCACTGATTAGCTTTCCCCACACAGTTCCTGGCAAATCATACAATGTCTACATGGGGTGGCTGTCTCCTGAGGCCCTCTGGCTGACTGCCAGACTATCAGTAACAAAAGAAAACATGTTTCACCTGATTTCTGTGAAACATATGAGATGAAGTGAAAAAGAAAGTCTTGCATAAAGATCTAATTTCAATGGTTGGCCTTAGAGGCCTGGGTTCAAGTCCCAGCCCTGCCTCTTTGCGAGGGCTTTAGAGAGGTTACTTCATTTCTCTTTGCTTCCATTATCCTGTCTATAAAACATGAACTACTTCTTAAGGACTATTGTGACAATTTAAAACAATCTTTATACAGTAAGTACACAATAAGTGTTAGCTATTAAAATAAAGATATTTAAAATATCCCTAGAGCTGACAAAAGCTTTTATATCGATTTAGAATACCTTTACTTCAAAAAATGCAAGTCTGAAAATGGGTTCTTTAATTAAGAGACCTCCAGAATTCAAGGAATATTACACATTTTATAAAGTCTTTTGACACCAACTGCTAGGCACTCTACCTAGATACCAATCTTATCTTTAACACTCCCTGTACTCCATGTTGTGCAAGGAGACAAGAAACTGACTTCCTTCCCCTCCTGCTCCACCACCACCGCCTTCTACAAACTCATCTCTTTCATGCCTAGTTCATACTCCATATGGCTGCCAAATTCACTTTCACAATGAGTCCTTTTAATCTGATCAAATGTGTGGAATATGCTAAAAGTCACCAAGGGAATCTAGATGAGTGTCATGCCTCAAGGACAGGAGCCATGAGAGAAGGCTACAGGAAAAGCTGCTGTGCCCCACTGCCTGAGACAGGCCACTTTTAAAAAGGTGATGCACAAAGATCTACAGCAAATAGCACCTTGATTGTAGTATAAGTAGGTAGACATACTTATATGTGATTATGTCTAAAATACCCCAATACTCCGATGACTTATGCTAACTGCCCTACAGGCCAGGCTAGAATTAAAAAGGGCACGGAGCCTTTGTGCTCTGAAAGACAGGAAAGAAAGAGAAAGCTTCATTCAAACTGAATCTACAGTCAAACACATAAAAATACTAATGCTAAGAAAGGCTATCCACTTTCCTTTAAGCCTAAATTCATTGTTTTTCACAAAGACTTCTGAAATAATTACTATTTTTTATAAACAAAATAAGAAACAAAAGTGCTGACAGTCCCTTGTTCTGTTTTGTTTTTGAGACAGTCTCATGTGCTCTGAGATGACACTGAACTTGGTAGGTAGCCTCCCTGCTTCCACCTCCTACATGCTGCCACCTCAGGCTTCCAGGCATCAAACTCCAGCTTGAAACTTGGATCAAAAAAAAAAAAAAAAAAGGCACACCCCCAGTCCATGACTAGGGGAAAAATGGAACCACAGATTCCTACAATGAGACCAGTAAACATAAAACAGTTTCCCTTTTTCAAGGACCTCTCCCAGGGTTCTCCAGGTTCCAACACAAAGCTTGGAGAAGTGTTAACCTCAAGGATAATGTATTAACCTCGGTCTCCCAAAAGCAGAATTTGAGTTGACCCATTTCACATTTGTTACACATGGCATTCTGTGGGATTATACTATGGCCAAAACTTTTAAGTGAGACACTGCTGAAACAATGTCTCCCTTTCTTCAGTTTCAAATCCATTCGACTTGTTTTTAACTCTCTAAAGAGGACATATTTCATAGAGCAAATTTATACTTAAGATATGCCAGGCCCTAGGTTTGATGCCCAGCTTTTTCTCAGTTGTCTCACCATTAGAAATGTTTCCTGTTGAGGTTATTTATTGGTAAGAGGTAAAAGGTCCATATCCAAATTCATTACAAACATGATCAACCTTTCACAGACAAGTTAATTAGTTTCTAAATCAAACAGGTGAATAACATTTTTCTTGACATGATGAGCTGATAGCTCATTAGACTCTCCAAAATAATTCTTTCCTGTACCCACATTTTGTTTGATGATTTAGATAATTACTTCTTTAGACATTAACTTCTTTACACATCAAAGTCCTATCATTCCAATGCTGTATTTCCTTTCTTCTAGACATTTAAAAAAAAAAAAAGCCTGTTAAAAGCAGAAGCACTCAAGTCAATTTTCACTAATAAATACAGTTAACATGGAACTGAAAAACCTACTGTAATCTTCTGAGTGGGTTAATGTCCTACAGTTGTTTCGGCTTTTCTAGGAGATGCAGCTGCTTGCCATATTTTACAAAATGAATTCAGATGTGCAGATTGAGACCCAGATCATTTCAGCATGCCAGTTTAAATGTGGACTCCAGGAAAAAGTTCATTTCTGATAACTACTGTATTAACTGGATCACTAAACCAATAGCCAGTGCTGCGCCACATCTGGAAATTCCCATTCCAGAAAATAAAAATTTATGTTTATTTAATTTAAACATATAAGTGTGTGTATGTATACACGCATCCATGCGTGCAAAATTCCTTTCATTAGAAAGTATTGCTACCAAACACAAAAGGTTCCCATTGTGGTAAAGGGTAAAGATGGACATCACAAAAGTAAATCAAGCAAAATGCTGCTGGCCGTGTCACTGGGTGTCCACTAAGGAACATACTCTTGTTGACAACATGACCAAAGAAGACATTCACAAATAACATCTTTCATCATACACTTCACTCTGAGTAGTTTCTGTATCCTAGAAGTAATATCAAAACTTGGGTTCTAAATCTAATGGCCAACCAACCATTAAGAGACATAATGGAAATGATCATTTCTTCTACTATATCACTGGTGAGGAACATTAAGTCCCATCTACAGTCTCAATTCTAATACTTCATAACCCAGACATCTCCACATAATATAAATAAGTTTTTGTAATTAGTAATGTTTTGTAAAACCTAAAGACTGGAAAAATATCATAGGTGAGTCAACATTATTACATACTCCATTTTTGTTTTGTTGTTTAAAGAAATCAAATTACATCATATTCTAAATTTCTACTGATAAGAAAATTACCAAATGACCTTCCTGACTGAGTCCTCTTTTCCACTTGAAATCTCATAAGCAGGACACTGTCTCTTGCATCTCAACACTCTGGCTTCCACACAGCCATCCCAAAGCTCCGCTTAAGTCAAGCACATCAGGCTTCGACCTGAAGCTGCATGGATCCCAGCATAGCTACGGCATGCTCTTAAGATAAGGGTATCATATCACAATGTCAAAAGGGTAGGTAGCACTCAAGGGTTTCTCTAGACCAAAGGTCCAAACTGCCAAGTTCCTTCTACAAAGCAGTTTCAGAGGCCTACAAGTCACATACATGGTCAGGTAGCCCAGCAAAACCCTCATTTCTCAAGTACCAATTTCCTTTCTTTCTCAATACTATGACAAAATGCCTGGCAAAGCAACTTAAGGAAGGATTTGTGTACTGGCTAATTTCGTGTGTCAACTTGACACAAGCTGCAGTTATCACAGAGAAGGGAGTTTCAGTTGGGGAAGTGCCTCCATGAAATCCAGCTGTGGCGCATTTTCTCAATTAGTAACCAAGAGGGTAGAGCCCCTTGTGGGTGGTGCCATCTCTGGGCTGGAAGTCTTGAATTCTATAAGAGAGCAGGCTGAGCAAGCCAGGAGAAGCAAGCCAGTAAGAAACATCCCTCCATGGCCTCTGCATCAACTCCTGCTTCCTGACCTGCTTGAGTTCCAGTCCTGACTTCCTTGTGATAAACAACAATGTGGAAGTAAGCCAAATAAACCCTTTCCTCCCCAACTTGCTTCATGGTCATGATGTTTGTGCAGGAATAGAAACCCTGACTAAGGAAATTTGTTTTGGCTCACAGTTAGAGGGGATACAGTCAGTCATGATGGTGAGGTTAGAATAGTAAATAGTCATACTGATCCACTGTCAGGAAGCTGGTATTCCAGATTTGTCATAATAATAGACAGTCACACCGATCCAGGATCAGGAAGCAGATACAAATGAATGCTGGTGTTCCAGGTTTTCTTCCTCTTTGCTTTGTATTAAGTTGGGGACGCTATCCTGTAGGATGGTGCTACCCACATTCAGGTGGGTCTTCCCTCCTCAGTTAAAGTTCTTTGTAAACACCCTTAAAAACATACCCAGAATGTGTCTTCTAAATTATTCTAAATCCAGTCCTACTGACAATGAAAATCGAACATCACAACTGGACAATACTATCTTACTGAATGTGAATTATTATATTTTCATTCTAAGTTCTGTCCCATACTGAATCCCTCCAACATCTGGTAGATGACTGCATCTCTTAAATGACATAGAAACGGAAACTCATCATTGAAACTCATCATTGACTTATTTCCCTTCACTCTCTACAAAAAGTGATATGCCTTCTATTCCCTCTTTTTACCATAAAGGCACTGCCAATGTCTTTTTTAAAGCCCAAACTATATGCACTTTGGATTATTTACTCATAATTATTGGGCACTTACTAAAAACCAAACATTCTTCAATGTCCTCGGAAAGTAACAGTGACTAAACAAAACCAGAGAAAGAGAGAAAGAGAGAGGGGGGTGGGCATCACAGGTAAGGAGTAACATTCAATAATTTGAAGTAGTGCTATTAAAACAAATTAAGCAAATGGTTTTCAACTACAAGATGGCAATATAAGACCTGAGAAAAATCATGCAAGAGGTGGTGTTCACAAACCTCTTTGGGAGAACAAGATCCTGAGACCACTGTGGGTGCAGTGGAGTGGGTAGAGGATAAAAGCAACTGAAAGTAAGATCTGAGAGTCCCAAGGAGGAAGTATATTACAAAGCCTTGAACGTCACTGGAGATGAAATTTTACTGGAAAATAATATGAAGCTGTTGAAGAATCTTTGAACTCTGGATTTTTTTTTAAGATACAGTGAGTCTTCTCCGTAAGCAAGGGTGTGACCCAGGAAAGCAGAAGCTACTGAAATTGTATGTCAATAGTTCTGATTAGACGAGAGAGGCTGGTACTTTTTATTATGGTAGCAAGTGGAGATAAGAACATGTTCAGAATGCAGATAACTTGCAGGTGAAGTAGACAGTGGGTATGTGAGAAGAAGAAAATGACTCTGAGGCTGAAAACTAACTAAAAATACTACCATTGCTACAAAGCACAAGGGTGGGAATGAGAAAAGAATGCCTTCAGTTAAGACCATATCAAGGCAACTCTTAGAACCTTGAGAGGAAGGCGTCCTACAAAACTTGGTGAGAAGTGTTAAGAGGAAGAAGATATTGCAGGGTTGACAAATTCACGTCTTATAAGCTAGGTGAATGCCATGGTGAGGGGAGATTGGCCGGTTTGATTTGGTTTGGTGACAATGTCTTGCTTTATAGCACAAGCTGGTCTTAATTCCTATATAGTTCAGGATAGCCTCAAACTTTCAACCCTCCTATCTCTGCCTCTTAACTGCAGAGATTAGAGGCATGTGTCGACACACCTGACTGAACATGTCCACTTTATTTAAAGACCTAAGTACCCAATATACCAGAAGTTGTGAGGATCAACTGACCTCTCAGGTCCACTCTCGCCATCTTTCAGGAATAATTTGTTTGTCTCCCAAAGCTGTTCTAAAGAACACAATGCAGTGGGGATTCACAAAATATATTTCAGTTTAAAATAAGAAATTTTTATAAAATGGGATAGACCTATTGCTAATGACAGAGCACTTGCCTTAAATACATTGAGTCACTAGGCTGAACTCCCAGTAATGTGGACACACAAGTACACACACACACACACACACACACACACACACACAATAACAAGACATTTTCATATCCTTGTTAGCTAATGATGAACAATTACCATTAACTCACAGGCATCAGAGCTGTCTGCTATACAGACATGGGAGAATCTATTACACATTTTTGTCCTTAGTCTCGTATTAGCCTAAATTTCCATTCCATGTAACTTCGTGCCTACTCTTTTTAAAATATTTATTCTAAAAAATTATTCTGTACATAAAGTATACCTAAAATGTGCCATGGCTGTAGCTGACAATTTATCCTAAAACCCTCAGCATCTATACTGTGTAAATGCTGTACCAAACTCACTTTTCCAACACTAAAGAAGGCTGTGTTTATGTAAAAGTCAGTGACGGATGGTTTTTCTTTTCCAAGTATGTAGGAAATCTGGCCATTATAAAACAAGCCTAATAGTAAGTGGTTTAGCACTAAACAAGACTCTTTCTTTCTTTCTTTCTTTTTTTAATGAGTGGATATTTTTAAGCATTACAATTCTCTTCTAGTCCAGAATTGTGCTTTAGAGATAGTCAACCTTAGGAGAAATCCTTATCAGCTAGTATTAGTCAACAAAGTATCTGATAGGGTTCAAGCACTATGTGACTCATGGCAAGAGATAAAAAATTCATGGTTTGCTGTAAAAGGCTTCTGCTGTAATAGCTCACATTTTCATTGTTTTGTTTTTGTTTTTTGTTTTTCCCACAATCACCTTACCAGGCCAGAATTTCCCCACCACTGATGAGGAACTAAAAATACTGGTTAAAGGTCCCAGGTCTAATTTTAATTTTTTTTTTTTTTCAATGTAAAGCTAGAGAGAAGTGGTTAAAAAAAAACACAGTACTCTTCCAGAGGACCCAAGTTTGGTTCCCAGAGCCCACATCAAAAGTTCCCAAGTTCCTATAACTCTAGTTCCAGGAGGACCCAATACCTCTGGCCTCTGCTGCAACCCACATAGCCATGTGTGTATATTCATAATTAAAATAAATCCTTTTCAAAAATAAAAATAGGGGAGCTTTGATTCCAAGTAGCTGATAACCTGACCTACGTAGACACATGTTTTAACAACAACAACAACAAAAAAAAATATCAATTGAAAACAATCAGTGCCTATATTTTTCATTTGTAAAAGATGCCTATCTCTTGATACTCTAAGAGTTACAACCATTGCAGTCAGAGGCTGACATTGCTATTATGTTATCTCAAAAACTAGTAAATGTAAATGCTTTGTTCAGATATTCTTTGTTTAAAAAGAAAACCACAGGCAGATGGCTAAACAACAGGCAAAGATTTAACTTGAAAAGGAGGGAGAGGACCAAAGGACGTGACTTCAAACCACAGTGTGAGAATCACTAATTTCACCCAAATCCCTCATTTTTCAGGTAAGGAAACTGCAGCCCAGAGGGGTTTCTTGAACTGCCCAAGGACACACCACTATTTAATGACACAAGCTGAGACTAACACTGAGGTCCGTCCAGAATCCTTTCTATTATACAATGAAGAACACACAATAAAAGTGGATCATAATTCACTCACAAGACCTCAACAAGGTGTTTGTCACAGTGAACTTTGTTGGGAAATAACTGCTTATCCCCACTCACAATGGAGCAGGAAAGGGCTGAGCTCTGCAGTTCAAACACAGGCTCTAAGGTGTATCATGTGACCTTGGGCAACTCATGTCACCTCCTCCTCAGTTCCTCTAATAATTAATGCTTACGAAAGATCTGATGCACAGAAAGAGCTCAGTTCTTGTGAGACATGATAGTGAACATAAACAAGGCACAGCTCTTTAAAAACAGTTCTTGGTAAGCAAGCTCAAAAAAGGAAGCTTATAGGTGGGGTAGTCTTTTCAAAACTAAGCTAGCAGGACCACAGGAGACATACAGGACTTAATAGCAAAGCTGATGACATTTAAAATAGCAAATAAAACAGTTCATCCTCTTCAGTTAATATGAATTCAATCAGCGCAATAATGCAATGGCTGAATTGTTTCTCATAATGTAAGTGAACTATAAGCAAAACCAGTAATATTCTATAATACATGAAAAGCAAGTTTCTGATCTCACCAAAAATTACATCTCAACAGGAATACTCAAACTTGAGATCTTACTATAGTGGCATATTTGTAGTGCCTCACACCAAAGGATGTTTTTTTCTTCCCCAAAAGGAACCAACAATCACACTACCCATGATTTCTATGCAACATAAAAGGTTAAACTGACAGTGGCTAATGTAACCAAGTCATTCTCTAGCCTTCCTGACTCCAGATATCACTTAAATAAGGGCAACAGCATGGACTTCGTCACCATTTTCAACAAGTGTATTTTGGAGACTGCAAAATAGCTCATCATTCCAAGATTATGTCAAGAATTTTAACAAATCTAAAAAGTGTGGCCATGTTAGCACTATCCAACCTGGAACACATTTGATTGTATGAAAGGAGCTCTAGCAGAAAGTATGCTGGGACGTGACTATCCCAGAAAAATTATGATAGCCAGTCTACTCAAGACCAGCTCTGTGTGTGTGTGATTTGCATGTCACGAACCAGTCTCTGCATATGATGTAACTCATAAGCTTTAAGCTGCCACTGCCACAAGCCAGAACCAACCATTATCTTCAGCCTTGAGGCCAAGGCCAACAATTTACAAATATCTGGCGGGAGTTCTGGGTACAATCTACCATGACAGTTTTGTTTTGTTCCCCCTTCCCCCTTTATGGTTTATTTTCAAGGCCTGAGTGCATAGCTTAGCTAGCAGAGCACCCACTTAAGAGTGTGGGAGGGCCTGGGTTCAACACCCCCCCACCACACACACACACACACAAAGGGAAGGAAGGAGGAGGGGGAGAGACAGGCAAGGAGGGGGAAAGTTTTACTTTCAAGATTTACAAAACCTCATAAAAAATAGTTGGGCATATTTAATAGAAAGTGATCTCATGACACATTTATCACCAAATTTCACTTTTCAGTAGTCTGGATATGAATACTAAAATGATTTCAAAAATTGCTCAAAGGTTACTATTATAATTTATTAAACAGCTTTATAATACAAAAAGTTAAGGAGGACTCACCATCTTTTAAATGGGGGGAAAGCCACAACAATAAAAAGTTTAAAGTTTTCTCTAAGAACTAACCAAATGGTAAAAGACAATGGAAGCCATAGATAACTAAAGAAAACTCTAGTTAGCACTGTTGTCTTTCCAACTAAATCTGCCATTAGCTTTAGAACCAAAGAGTACTTTGCTTTAATTTGCCAAGCTGTGAATAAATATTAGCAGATCTATGATTTGAATGAAATGCATTATTGAGATATAATTACAAATCCTTTTTAAAGCATAAATAATTCAAAAGCTGGCCTCTCTGTCTTAAAACTCAACCAAATAAAAAACTGTAACCAGCTCTAAATTTTTCAGACCTGTGGAACCCCATGCAATAAGCACCATGCATGTGTGTCTACTTACACTGTAATTAATTTGCTAGCCAATTAAAACTCAAGCTCCAGAGCCACCTGCACCTGATGGCTACCATATTGGTAGTCCATAGTGTAACATTTGCAGCTTGGCAGAAAATTCCCTTGGGCAGTGCAGCCAGGGAAGGGCGGGAAACTTGCAATAGCATGGTTAAGTAATGTCTGGTTGTGCTAAGCATTATCTAGAAACTGTCCCTTAATAGTCAAATTCCGCCTCTCTGGAACACACATACATTCTACCAGTTGTTTCTTTCTTTAAGTAAATCTTTTTAACAGTGAACTGCTCCTTGCAAATACTGAGAACCCGAGTCTTATCCCAAATAAATATGTACCTGTTTCTTCTTCCTGAGTTTCTACTAACTCCAAGGATATAAAGCTAATTTTAATCCAGTGTACAATGACAACACTGCTACCGGGATCCTATCTGAACTTCAAATATATTCCACTATCCCTACAACTCTATCACTTGTCACATCAACTGTCTTGACTCTTAATAAAAAAGCTAAGATGACAATTTCCCTTGGAGCTCAAATGTAATTAATTACAGCTGGCGTGACGTAAGCTTTTAGCACACAGATCTTCTCCCATAAGCCTGAGTTTGGAGCTAGGCTGTGACGATCCCCATCTAGACCCCACACCACCAGCTAAATGATTTATTTCCCCAGGGATCCCAGAGGCGAGCTCTGACAGCAACATCTCTGTGTCCTCTGTACCTCAGCCTGCACCCTGTACTTCCTTCCACTACCACTACCTAGCTTCCAAGAAATAGAGCTTGCCTTCTTGAAGGGACTCCCCACCCATCTGGGTGACAGGCGAAACGCTGCCTCTCCGCCTGGCCCCGAGGCTCCCCTGCCTCACGCCCACCGACGACGGGGAGGAGCCACGGCGCACCCCACGCTCGGAGGCCTGCACCCAGCTGGGTCCGCAGCCCCGGGCCAGACCTATGGCTGCCACGTCCCTGACGTCCCCATGACCTCGCCCCACTCCCCGCCGCCCCCACGCGCCCCACAACCTCTGCTTAAGACACGTGGAGGCACGGCTGCGCGTCCCGCGTGGAGAATGAGAGGGGACAGAGATGGCGCGGTGTCTGCGGCGGCGGCCCCGGGACACGACGGGCAGGGGGGCGGGGAGTGGGGGTGGCAGAGATTGTAGAAAGGGAAAAGGGGACTGAGCTAGGCTGGATTGGGGGTTGGGGGGGTTGGTAAGATGGCGAGAGCGCCACTATGAGGGGCGGGGCGGGGTAGCGAAGCCTGAGGTGACTAGAGGGACGGCCAACCCGCGCCGCTAGAGCGCATGCGCACCCGGCTAGCCGGCGCGCGCGGTCGCCGGACTGCTCCTCCCACTTCCGCCACACTCCGGGGGCGGGGCTTCGCGCTCCCGCCGCGGTGCGCGGAGCGGCGCGCGGCCACGCGGCGGAGCCTCCGAGCGGGAGTTGCGATGGGTCGGGTGAGGGTTCGGGCTAAGGGACTGCATTTGCCCTGTGCAGACTCTGCAGCCTGTAGGAGTGAGCCCCAGGAGCCAGGATGTTTTTAGAGTCGGTGACCTGCACTGGGAGATAGTCTATGCAAGCTTCTCTTTTGGGGTCGGTCAGGTGACCAGAGGGGCGGAGAGTTCGGAAAGACCCTCGCCTCAGAGAAGCACTGTGTGGTGGACTCAGTCCTTTCCAGGACCTGGGAACACTAGTTTCATTCCACCCCACCTACCCCTACCCGCCCTTGAGCAAAATCGAAAGCCCGTGACGACTGATCTGCAAAGTTTTCCCACAGTTCGTTTCTACTAAGTTCAACTACTTTAAAAAGTATGCTTTGGTTGATAATTTTCACTACTGGGGAGACTTTATAGACAAGCAGTGGTGATTTCCCCTAAAGATTCTGTGCTGGTCCTTATTTTGAAATCTTGCACCACCTGTATTGAATTGTTTGTAAGACCTGTCTTCCGGCGTTTGATGTTTGCAGGTGTAGTTCTTTAATGAGCTCAAGACTGGTGTGCGATGCTTTCACTCAGCTGTTTAGGAAAGAAAACATCCATTATCCTACCACTTCAGATAATATTTTTATTCCATTATATTATGCACTGTCTTAGTTAGGGTTTTACTGCTGTGAACAGACACCGTGACCAAAGCAGCTCTTATAAGGACAGCATTTAATTGAGGCTAGCTTACAAGTTCAGAAGTTCAGTCCATTATCATCAGGAACATGGCAGCGTCCAGGCAGGCATGGTGCAGGAGGAGCTGAGAGGTCTACACCTTCATCTGAAGGCTGCTAGCAGAATACTGGCTTCCAGGCAGCTAGGATGAGGATCTTAAAGTCCACACCCACAGTGACATACCTACTCCAACAGGGCCACACCTAATAGTGCCACTCCCTGGGCTGAGCATATACACAAACCATCACATTCACCTTTACCAGGTCTTTTCAAACACTACTACCTCTGTTAATGTCTTGCCTATGAATGTATGAGTTCTGAAATAGTCCTATTTGCTTAGTGTCTTTAAAATAGCCATTCATCTGATTATCTCCTCTCTGGATTGCTGTTGTCTTGTGCTTAGTCCTCTATAACTGCCAGACACTTCAATATTCACCAGATACACTTCCAAGAGTATATTTAGGATGTGGAGGTTCAACTTGAAGTGTAAGATCCAGGCTTACTCCACCCAAGGCCAAGTGTGAGGTATATGGGAAAGTAGCCAAGAATTGTCATTACTTCCTTAAAACTTACATAGATTATATACATAGGTGAAAAGACTTTTTTAGTACATTGCCAAGAAATGGGAGATTGGGCTGGGTGTGTAATCCCAGCATTGGAGAAGTCAAGGTCAGTCTTGATTACACGGTGATTTTTAAGACCAGCCTGAGCTGTCTTATAATAAAAAATAAACTGCTGTGGAAACAGAAGACAGACTATCCAAAGAAATAAAATTCCATATGGATCATTTTAATTAAAATTCTGGTCAATTAATATCATCACACAGGCTTTCACCTCCACAGATAAAGGCCAGATTTTACCCAAAAACAAATTATAACTGTCAAGTCCAAAAGAAACTTGGGACAAATGGCTATCTAGTGTCTGTTAGCTTAAAGCACATGTTGGCCTCTAGGCTTCCTGGGTACCACAAGAACCTGTGGCTCTTCTCAGCTCTGCTCATCTTGCCTCCTACCCTAAACCTTTCCAGCTCATGGGCTTCCCTAACCCAGTGTCTTAATAATCTTACTGTTGAGCTATGCATGCTCTTTGCCCCCTCTCTCTCGCCTCTCTCTAGGTCTCATTGCACAGACTCTCCTAGTCTTCCTCGCTTGCTCTGGGCCCTTCCAGATGCCTCTGGCTCTACTCTCCCTCATACCTACAATTAAAACCTTCCCCTCACCCATACCTTGTCGCAACCATGTCCTGCCTTTATACAACAACAGAGCTGAAAAAGAAGCTCTTGCGAAGTTAAAGCTTTGGAAACCATTAGGAGCTCTCAGAAAAAGAAATGATTTCCAAAGTGGGTGGGAAAATGCAACAGGAGGTCAAGTGACTTCACACCACCAAAAAGGAAGAAGGAGAAGGAGAAGAAGAAGTAGGAGCAGCAGCTGCAGCAGCAGCATGGCCATTGTCTAAGGGCCCATTTTCAATGACAAAAGAAGCTCTCATTCTAAAAAGGACAGCAGAAGCCATAGCTAGTAGGGACCATCTCTGTGAGGAAGCCACTTCTTCACATAAGGGAGATTCACTTCAAATAACCTGCAAATCTTGCTCTTGTAATCCCTGATTTTAATTTGTTAGGACAATTGTGCGAGTCACACTGCAGAAATACAGACCTTCTTTGGGCAGGACTGCACACTGTTACTGCATATGCATTTGTTGCTATATTCAGTTGCTTTTCTGACATGGAAAGCTATTTTGTCTTACAATCTCAAAAGCAACCTCATTTTAATTTTTAGACTAAGTCCTTCCTGGCAAGTTTCTTAACATCATTTGAGCATCAGTTTTCATATCTATAGGATGAGACATTAAATCTACTGAACTAAAACCAAGCTGCCTACATGTCTGTGCTCCTCTAAAATGGGAACTCCCCAAAAGGTAGGTCCTAAAGTTGTACAAAATAAGTTTAATATGTTCATTTTCAAAACATAGGTGGATATAAAGAGCTCTTCCTTTAGATACATGAAGATATCCAACTCACTTTATATATTTTGAAAGAAAAAAACAATATGAATATGAAAAAGTAATTTGTTGATACATTAGAAAAAGATGATAGTATTTATGCATAATCAAAGTGGCTTCTCCTCCCTTCCAGTATCCACATATTTCATTCATATATTTCATCCAGCATTCACATATTTCAAAGCAGAAAAGGCAGCATAAGACATGTTAAAAAATTGCAATACTTGATAGCTTTTAAAACTGTAATCATGGGAGTGCAGTGATAGCTCAGCAGCTAAGAGCTCTTGTTTGGGAAGGTTCCAAGTTCAGTTCCCACCTCTCACAAACCACCTTCTTTTAAAACTAGTGCTTGGCCACTGAGAAAACGATCATGGTTTCTGAGAGTGAAGCTAGGAAGGGAATCTTAAAACATCTGACTTTCAAAGACCTCTGGAAGTCTCCAGGCAAAGGGGAACTTTCTCCCATGGAAGCCAGTGTCTGATACTCTCCTAGAAGCAAGCAACTTTCACTTTGCAACAAATATTTGCCATGTGTCTGACACACCCTAGAAGCTGCTGAAGTAACAACACACAGAGCAGATACCCAGAGCATTGTCAAGTTTACATCCCAGTTGGAGAAATCAAATAAACAACAAAATAAATAGCTACATTCTATAGTGTATGTGAAGGTAGTGGGTGTTACCAGGAATGGGGAAAAATGTATGGGATAAGGGAGTTGTCATTAAAAAATGGCAATTTGGGGCCAGACAGACTAAGAAAGTGCTCCAGGAATATAAAGATTGAGAAGGCAAAAAGGATTACTACTATGTGAAGGGCCAGGGTGAGTCAAGTCACTGAGGCAGGATAGGTCTGGTAAAGTGGAAGACCTACCAAAAAGTTCTGAGTTGAAAAAGAGTTACCCAGAAAGAAAACGATGTGGTTTGAGGTCAGAGAAGTACAAGGGGAGCCCAGAGGAGAGCTGACACTACAACAAGCCTTCAAGAGGATGCTGCGTGTTCAAGACACAACCAAGAAAATGGGAGCAAGTCTACGTCTCTTTTTATTTAAAGTAAGAACAGAACAAAAATGAAGTAAAGTATCAAGAGGGAGACACTAGTACCTGAAAATAAGATAGAGAATTTGAGTTAGACCAGTATATAGAGCATCCAGTTCTTCAATGTGTTTTCAGCGGAAATATTGAGATATGAAATTGCATGTATTTTTGGTGAATTATTCAAATAGCTGCTTTCCTCTTCTATTACATATGGAAACAGAGCCAAAAATTAATTGGTGCCATGTGCAATAAACCACAGTGTGGCTCATGCAACCTGCCCTTCCTGCTTCACACCCCAAAGCTGGATGCAATAAGCCTATTTTGACTAAGTAACACTCAGATCAAGTGTTAAGTAATGATCAAAGAATGTAAAAACAGGCTTAATTTCTAGCATTCTATATAATGTGTGTATATATACGTGTTATATACATAACATATATGCCCCCCTTTTTTTCTTTTCTAGAATCTTTTTAAGCAACCTCACTAACTCAGTCAGATATAGGGAAAACTGGTGGTTCTGGTGCCACATTTTGGCCATAGTAACTTGCTGTTGTTCAGCCTCTCTGAAAGTAAGCATCCTTCCCTGTATATTGTCACAGGCTTTAGACGGAAGAGTCCCAGACAATCGAAAATACTCCTTAGTGTGCTATTGTTGTATTCCAGCTTTTAATGAGCTATTTGCAAATTTTATAAGTTTTCTCTTCTAGTACATTGAGTTGGGAATATAAAGAGAAACCTTATCTCAAATACCAGGGTTTGTTTCTGATAATATAATAAATCTATATAAACATGACAGCTATTCTTTGTCTTCCCCTCCCCCTCCTCTTCCTCCTCCTTCCCCTCTTCCCTCCTCCCTTCTCCTTTGTTTGAAATACTTGTGTAGTTCAGACTAGCTTCAAATTCTTGATTCTCCTGGCTTGGACTCTGGACTAGGCTGGAACTCTTGATCTCCCTGCCTTGGAATTCCCAGAATCTGGGGTTGCAAACATGAACCTCTGTGTTCTCCATCAATGAGAAAATTACTCTTTTTGACAAACATGTATTGAGGTTCCAGTATATATGGGCAGCATAGTTAGGCACTAGAGACATAAAGATTGGTAACAGAGGTCCTGTCTTCCAAAAGGCTTGTTGCTATTGAGCTAGGAAAGCCAAAGGCATTGGGACAATATATAATGTCGGCCGAGTTCTCCTTGAATCTTTGGCCTGTAGGTTAGGATATCTCGAGCCACCATTCTAGCCTTATGCACAACCAGACATTTCTTCATGTTTCTTTGGGGTTAATGTTCTCCCCTCTGCCACTGGACTCTACTTGTTGCTAAATCACTGAAGCTTATGGATGAACTGTTGTGTGTGTTCCTGTTCCACAGACAACCACTCAAATATGAACTGAAGCCTGCTCTTAGATCTCACCTCAATGTGCTTCCGTAGAGTTCTGTATGGCGACAGCAACTGACTAAAGTTTTGAGAGGATGGAAGGGGTTTTGCCCTCATAGCATTGCTATGTTTTGGTACCATGCCCCTCTCAACATTGTACTCAAACCTTCTCTACCCACAAACGCCCACACGCTGCTAATACTGAATGCTTTGGTCATCTCTCTCTCTAATCTGAGATTCTAGAAAACCCACTCTTTGAGGCTAACTGGCCACCCAGCTGCTTGTACTTTCCTAAATAATTTGGAGCTCATTTCCTTTGCAACTGTCAACTCTAATATTAAGTAATCCCCTTTCTTTGTATAAATTGTAGAAGAAAGAAATGTAGGGAGTAGTCACTGAGGGAAGTGAATGTGGACAGAAAAAAGTGTCAAGGTGGGCAGTCCTTCTCTATCTCAATAGTTTCATCCTTCAGTTGAGGATAACAATAGGAACTCTTAAAATAATGCTGTTATCACATGGGAACGAATGTAGAGTCATCCGCATTGTTAGCACTTAATTTTCATTAATGTGATTCTTACCACTGAGACCATGAGTCAGAACTCAGCCTTGGAAAGTGAGTCATCTGTGAACAGAATGGGGAAAGATGATTTAAGCAGAGAAGGCAGCATTAGGAAAGTTATGGTGTATTAAAGAGAATTGCAAGTACAGCATGATGGAGCACAGAGTCTGGGAAGAAATTTGTCAGGGTCAGATCAAAGGAAGTCTTAGGCATCGTAACTGGGAATTTGGGCTTTATATAATTAGAAATTGGGGGTGTTGAAATTGTTTTTAAGGTGATGTCATGATTACACGAGCCTGTTAGGAAGATGGAAGTCATCTGCAAGTTGGAAGGAAAAACAGGAAAACACAAGCAGTTCAGTAAAGAGATAAAGTAGGGCAGAGCTGAGCCAATGAGGTAGGAAACACAAGAAGATGCTGGGAGAAGCAGGACAGGAAACGTTACTAACGGGTAATAAGTGAGGATCAGAACTGGAGAGATGGCTTGATGGGAAAAGCACTTGCCGCACAAGCTTAAGGATCTGAGTTTGAATTCCCAGAAATTCTGTAAAAAGCCAGTCATGGGAATGCCTTCCTATAATCGTCAAACTCCCATGGCAAGATGGCAGGTGGAGACTGGACAATCCACTGAAGCTCCTGTGCCACCTAGCCTGCCATATGTAGCCTTCAACTACAGAGGAAACAAAATAATTGTGACTCTATTTCAATCAAGATAGAAGGCAAGGACAAACACTCAATGTTGTCTTCTAGCCTCTACACACAAAAAGCATCCTACATATCTCTCTCTCTCTCTCTCTCCCCCCCCCCTCTCTCTCTCTCTCACGAGTGCGCGCGCGCGCACACACACACACACACACACACACATACAATCTAAACTCAACCATGGAACTCCCAAATGATTCCAAGGTCCTTGGATTGCCACATAGGTACCAGTACCATTTATCAAGACAAGGAAGACTGGGTGTGCCAGGTTCAGACATGCTATGTTTTAAGTAGACTGCACAAAATCGCAAATGGCTACTAGCAATTGGAATAACCAAACAGTGTTGGAGGCAAAATCTAGAACAAAAAGTTTAAAGTTTAAAACCACAGGATTAAATGTCTGCATTGCTTTTCTAGTGCCGTGATAGAACACTATGGCAAAGACAACAAAGAAGAGAGAGTTATTTGGGCTTATGGTTCCAAAGGGTCAGACTCCATGTTGCCATAACAAAATAATGGTACCAGAAGCAGGAAGCTGGGGGCTCAAAGCAGAAAGAGTGAACTAGAAGTGGATCAAGTTTTTAAATTTTCAAAACCTACCTCCAGTGGCATACTTCCTCCAGCAAGGCCATGCCTCCTACAACCTACTCAAATAGCACTACTAACCAGGACCATGTATTCAAAAATCTCAGCCTACTGGGGACATTCTTATTCAAATCACCACAATAGACATATAGCTTTAGGAACCAGATTCATTACTTTCATTCATCATTCAAATATGATGTTTTGCCCATTCCTATATTCAGTCTAAAAAAAAAGAAAATGTTCTCACTAGGGTCTTGGTGGACACAGCTGAAGCCAAACAATGAAATGGTCAAGATAGCTCCTAGAATAAGGACAAGTGAGTCAAAGATTGGGTCCTCTACATAGGCAATGAGTGAAGCAGACAGTCTATAAAGACCATTGAGAACATAGTCGTTTCCTAATGTCAGGAGAGCAGTTGCAAAGAGGCGCATTAATGATATTAACACAAGAGTTAATGTCAACTGGACTTAGCTCAAGGTGGGCTCAGGCAAAATCAAGTTTTACAGAGAAAGGAAGAGAAACTTGGTTATTCTGACATGGAAGAGTAGAGAAAGCAAATCCTTATTCTTTCCAAGAACTGCTCGCCATGAGGAAACACATCAAGGGACAAGGGAACAAACTGTTTTACATTCAAGGCATTTGAGCCTGTTTGTGGAGTTTGGAGAAGAAACTGGCCAAAAGAGTAAGGTTGAACACTTAGGATAGAAAAAAGCCAATGATAATTGTGTTGGAAAGTTTGTATAGTACTGGATCCTGGGAGAGACAGCAGAAGGCTCTGTGAAGAGTCCAAGAAATGGCTAAGACCTAAAATGGAAAAGAAGGTTGACTAGGAGAAAGAAATGAAGAGGAAGCTGTCCATACAAGCCGACCCTCATTTTTCCTTAATATAGGAAAGAAGCTACAAGAAGAAAATGGGAGATGATAAAGTAAAAAAGTCTAATCTTATAAAAAATGATATAGGGTTACTGGGCCACCATGAGGAGTGGGAGAGCCTCAGAGACTGGCTGAATTGAAGTTAGTCAGTACAGAGTGGCGATTCTGACATGGAATTACAACATCTGCTTTTTATTAGAAAGGAATACGTACGTGGTCCCCATCCCACACCTACAGAGTCAGAAACCCCCAAGGGCAGGCTCTGTGGTCTGCCTTAGCAAAGCCCTGCAGGCGATTTTGAAGTACAACCCCTGGGAAATGCTTGCATAGAGTTTCTACGGAATCTGTGGCTTCCCCAACCAGCAAGCAATGACAAGGTACAAACTATGATACCCAGTCATATCCTAGGCAGGTTTTTTTTTTTTTAAAAAGTAATATTTTCCATATTGCAATAAAAATACACTTACTTGGCATGTTAGAGATTCTGTAAATTTCTATGTGGAAATGAGTGTCATACAAGGTTTTAAAAATCTGAACAAAGAGATTCCTTTCATCTGAATTTCAGAAAGCAAATACTGTTTTTAAAAAAGTGCCTTGTTGCTCAAGTTTTAAACTTATAATAGAGAAATAATGAAATTGCCATTCACTTCCTCAAAAATATTCCGTGACCCAACACTGTAATAATAGTTCTCTGATTTTCCTGGGCACTGCTGTCATCTCAGTCTAAGTGATGGTGATCAACTCTCCTGGGGGAAATATTTATGAATGAAATGCTCTCAATTTTAAGTTTCCCTCCCATAAATTTACCTTCGGATCTTGATTCTGGCTGCTGCCTATCTGGCAGAATAACTGAGCAATCGTGAATGGTTGTTAGTGAAGCTGGAGACGGCTAGTCAGCATAGCCTGATAGTGTTCCTGTAATTAAATGAATGTTCATGACTGAGCCTTTTATATGTCGTACCAATATGAAAGTCACTTTCTGCCACCATTGTTCCAACAGTGTTGTCACAGTTCAAATATTCAGAGACTCGTTTGGAACCATTTACACTATCTGGGGAATGTACCTTTGAATACTACCCCACCCCCTCAAACAATGGAAAAGCCAACAGACTCACAGCCTAGAAGGATTTTAAGAATTTATTTACATACTGACTTATCCAGGTGTGTCTTACATAAAGAAATATGGGATCTAGGGATTCATATGTAAAAACCAGATGTGAGCAAGAAGAAAACAATGAGCCACGCCCCCCAATTACTTTTACAGATAAGACTGAGCTCTCAAAGTGAATTTGTATAGTGAGCAAATAATGAGGCACGATAAGGAGAGCTAGCAAGCCTGAATCATAACCTGATTAAAATACTATGTAAATAAGGAGAAACATTGTCATGGAACAATGTAAAAGCAGATTTAAGCACATTAGCTTAGCACATTCCAACACAGTGGGAGTATAAGCAGAAAAGATGAACGAATGAACGAGCAGGCTCTCTGGGTCCCAATACTCTGAAATTCAAATTAGGTAGCTAATTCTCCTCTACATTTTTTTCTTTTCTTAATTCCAAGAATGATGGGCTGGTTTCTATGAATAATATTTTACTTACAAATACGACAACGAAACACATTGAAAAGCTTCAGTTCATGTACCAATTCTATTGTCTCACTGCAAATCAGTAACTCAGCAGTGTGGGTTTTATTTGGATCTCTTGGAAGCCAAAGTGTGTTCGTTCTAGAGGAGGGATGTGTTGCCTGGTAAAAGTAAAGGAACCAGTTCTGAACCTCCTTCTGAGGGGTTTGGCACCCCATCGTAGCAGCAATCCAACCCAGACACCAGCTGTATCAGTCAGCTTTCCATAACCTTCAAAAAAAAAAAAATACAAGGACAATTAATTTGTAAAGAGAAGATGTTTATTGTAGGTCACAGTTTGCATGTCCAGTCCAATATTAGACAGGTCCATTGATTTAAGTCTCTGGTGGACATGTTAGATGCTCATTGCCTGGGGGAGCATGATTGGAAATAAAAAGATGCTCACCTCTTCAGCAAGTACCAAAAGAAAAGAAGAAAATGAGGTCAGGACCTCACAATTTCCTTCAAGGACATATACCCACCCAGTGACCTAAAAACACCCCTGATCAGCTCTACCCTCTGAAGATCTATAGCACCAATGACATCAACATAGATGCACCAGGCCTTTGGACAACTAGGGAAAACAGGTGCTTACTCATGCCATAAACGAACCTCTTACCTTACGAAAGTCCTTGCAAATACAGAGAACTTAAAGATGGTGAGAACCTGAGAAGGGTGGGAAACTGAGTTCAGTTAGAAATGCAGTGTTGACCTAACTAGTGTTGACGACTTCTTAGGGTGTACGTGCGAGGGGGCTGAGCAGATCACTCATTTCAAGAGTTTAACAAGTTAGAAGATGGAAAGAGAGATTGGTAAATGGAAAGAGGGCTGGTTGTAAGTTTTTCCCCCAACAAGAGGAGAGGAGAGGGGGACGGGGAGGGGGCCAATGGAAACAGAGATATATGAGATACAGTGAGGGAGGTGGATTCCTGGGAATGCAGGTTCCTGAGGGTGTTGGGTGTGGGGGGCAAGGAGCACATATCTTTTGAAGAAAACATCAGAATTATCCTGAAATATAATATTTAGTCACGTATTTTACTTATGTCTTTTATTCGGGGACTCCTGGGAACTGAACTCCCAAATATTGCTCATGCAGGCAAGCAGTCTACCACTGGTCTACACTGTCAGTCCTGATCTGCAAAGCATTAATAGTATCATGCATCCTAAAACATGGGCTTAAGAGAGGGAATGAGAAGACATGCAAGAGCATTTGGAATAGAAAAGAGAGTCATGGGCTGGAGAGATGGCTCAGCGGTTATGAGCACTGACTTCTCTTCCAAAGTTACTGAGTTCAGTTTCCAGCAACTACATGGTGGCTCACAACCATCTGTAATGTGATCTGATGCCCTCTTCTGGTGTGTCTGAGGACAGCTACAATGTACTCATATACATAAAATAAATAAATAATTACAAAAAAAGAAAAAGAAAAGAAAGTTACAAAATTCAGGGGAGATGACCGCTATTTTTCTTTACCTTACACTACAGCCTATGAAAGTGAGCCTCTTGTCTTAGTTAGAGTTGCTCTTGCTGCAACGAAACACCATGGCCAAAAAGCAAGTTGGGGAGGAAAGGGTTTATTCAGCTTATACTTCCACATTGTTGTTTCTCACCAAAGGAGGTCAGTATAAGAACTCAAGCAGGAACCTCGATGCAGGAGCCGATGCAGAGGCCATGGAGGGGTTTAGCCATGGGCTTACTTCTCCTGGCTTGCTCAGCTTGCTTTCTTATAGAACCCAGGCCTACCAATCCAGGAATGGCATCAGCCATAGTGGGCTGGGCTCTTCCCCATTGATCACTAACTGCCCTACAGCTCCATCTCATGGAGGCATTTCCTCAACTGAGGATCCTCTCTTACTGATCACTATAGCTTGTGTTACATTGACACACAAAGCCAGCGGCAAGGCTTTTAAATAAATCATACACAACTGAAATCAGTTTGATGTTAGAGAAATGTTAGTTCTATTATTACAAAAAGAATCTTGTTTTATGAAAAAGCTTGCTTTCTTTGGGGGTGGGGTGGTGGTGCTGCTTTTGGTCTGGAGTTCTTTTTAAAGGTTTTGGGTTTTCCTAGACAGAGTCTCACTATGCGATTCAAGATGGCCTCAAACTCACAATCCACCCACTCCATCCTCCCTAGTGCTGAGATTATAAGCACATAACACTGTAACTAGCTATGAAAAGATTTCTTAATTAAAGTAAAGATGTGAAGAGTAGTTATGATCTCTTGGCAAGTGCAAAGACTTTAGAATAAGAACCTCCTCTAACAGATATTATGGAGCAAATTTGTTGAACCAAAATAGCTTCTTAAAAAAATTGATTTCACATGAGACAACTAAAAATCTAATTTTTATAATTATGACTAAACTATTAAGCTATAGTTATTCCATGAGTTCATCAGTTTGGCTGCATGACACGCTGGTTTAATCCATTGAATGAGTCGGGCGAGCATCACCAGGACCTCATTTTAAAACATTCTCTGCCTCAGTGAGAGAATGCATGCATGCCTATGTACGATTACTCTTCACCCCTAATCCCAGCCCTGGAAAACCACTAGTCTACTTTGTCTCTCTCTAGTTGACAATTTGGAGCATCTCATAAACAGAGCGGGTTAGTTTTTAATCTCGTGGGTAGCATACTTGGGGAAACAGGGCTCAGGAGATCGAATTTGTTTGGAATCGGGATTTCAGAGCTCCACCTTTCCTCATGGTGGAGAAGGCATGACTGAACAGAACAGCTCACCTCTCATGGACTTGGCAAGTGTATGTATGGTTGACAGAGTGCCGGTGGCAATGGGCTTCCTTCATCATTCTCTCTTAGGTTCTCCAGGTCTTGGGATAATTGGATGATACCATGCATGCTCAGGGTGGTCATACAACTGGTTGATACTGTGCACACAACTCAGTTACAATATTTATAAGCTGCACTCCTAGATTGGACAGACTTCCCACTACACTACTCTATTCCCCAGCTATGACATCCCTTGTTACTCGCAGCTTCTCTGGGCTGCGTGGTTCTGTTCTATCTTCCTTCCACCTCTTCTTCCTCTGTCTTCCTCTCTCTCCTCCTCCTCCTTCTCCTCTTCCTCTCTCTCTCCTCCTTCCTCTCTTCTCCGTCTCCAAAACCTCTAGTCCCACCTTTCCCTTACATTGCCCAATCACAGGCTCTAGTCTTTATTTGACCAGCTAAAATGTGGAGAAGGTTCACAAGAAGTCATCTGAGTACTTGATCCACTCCTCTTCTGGGTAGCCCCTCTTGGGGAAGCAGAATTAGCATCAAAATACAAACAGCACTAGGTCAATCTACAACACATTCTCTCTTCATTTAGTTCTTCTGCAAACAGCCTCAGACCTTGGTTGTTTCTCAGTCCACTAATGTTGACAATTAAGATCACCCATCACAGGGAGGCAGAATACAAGGATCTGAATATGGTATCTTTCGCTTAGCGTAATGCCCTCAGTGTTCATCTATTTTGAAATATATCAGCATTTCACTCACTTTCACTCACTTTTTATGACCACATAGCAAGACCTACTGACTAGATACAGCATATGTTATTTACCCATTCACTAACTGATGGACATTTGAGCAATCTCCACTTTTTGGCAGCATAAGTAACGGTCATATGTGCTTCAGAAAAAGTGTGTGGACGCCTGTTTTTACTTCACGTTGCAAACCTGAGGGGTAGAGGGTCTGATTTGTATAGTAGATCTATGTTTCATGTCTAAAGAAACAATCCAAATGTCTCCCAAAGTCACTGCACCGTTTAACATGCCCACCAGCAATATTTGAGGTTTCCCGTTTCTCCACTCCTTGACAACATTTGTTCTCTTCTATTTGATCCTAGGAATCTTAGTCGATGTGAAATGGTATCTCCCAGTGGTTTCATTCACATTTCCCCATTGACTAATGATGCCAGGCTTAGGATACTTTTGAATATATCAAGAATGCCATCACTGTTCCTTCAGGAAGATGTCTGTTCAAACCGTGTTCACTATTTTATGAAGCTAAAATTTAAAAATGATTGCTAAGTGATGTATATCAGGCTGCTTTGGGATATTGTAGTTTTGTTTTTGAGTTAGGTCTTTGGTATGTTGACAAAGATGCCCCAAAACTTCTGTGATCAAGCCTTTTTGCCTCAGCTTCCCACACAGCACTCTGCCTTTGATGATCTCAGCAGAGATTAAAATCTCTCTGATCTTAGTATCCCCTGAATCTGATGTTAACCTAGCCTCCTGCCTAAAACTTTTCCAGTGTCTTTTTGATATCTATTTTATACTCATGTTTCAAAACCCAGACTATGGGAACTCATTTTTCTCCTTTGAACGTGACCAGTGGCTCCACTGCTTTGCCTTCCACGTGGTGCTTTCTGTAGTCATTTAGGGTTGTCTGCTGAAGTCAAGTGCTCTATGTTACTATCTTCTACCTGTGTGCAGATGAGAAAGAGGCTCCCCATTTTTATTAGACTTTTCCCCACCTGCTAACTAAACTTGTAAAGAATTGTCAGGAGAAGCAGGGCAGAGTAGCCACACAAAGCTTGGAGCAGTTCTCCAACGGTGAGTTACATCTTGTTGACTAAATAAGAGCTGTTAGTACTATAGCTTTGACTAATAGAGATAGTTTGGCGGCTCTGTTTCTTCTTCTGAAAGGATTTTACAAGCAGAGCTAGATAGATGGCTCAGTGTGTAAAGTGCTTGCTGCACATGTTGGGACCTGGGTTTGGATCTCTAGGGTTCTGGGAAAAGCTGAATGCATCAATGTGTATCTATGATGCCCAGCACTACAGGGTAGAGATGGGTACATCCCAGGTTTCTCCAGCCCATCTAGCCAAACAGGGAGCTCCAAGTTCACTGAGAGTCACCATCTCAAGAAATAAGGTGGAAAAGGATTGAGGAAAACATTCTGCCAACACCCTCTGGCTTCTACACATACATGGACAAGGACCCACATCCATGCACATGTGTACATGGATGTGCACGTATGTACATGGATGCATGCATATACTACACGCACACACACTTGATGCATATTCTTTAGAAACAAACTCCTATTATAACATTATGAATATGAAAAATATGTGAAGAACATGATTTTAAACTGTTATACACACTGTGGCATCTTCATCACTCACTATCAAGTAAATGAAAACGTCAAGTTACTCAGCATAGTTTGACATATTCTAGCTGCATCCATTCCCAAACATATAAAGGGCAATTTTTATAAATCACTCTACATTCCTGTTGTCAATCAGTCAGGTCCCCAGGTGAGCTCTTGTAATCTTTACACGACTTGTCACCTATAGTCCTGGCCTAGGACTTCCTTCCTGGTGTCACTCAGTGCTCTCTTTTATTGCATGCTTTGTGGCATGTGCTCTCTCGTGGAAGTCTTCTTCAACACTTTTCTCTCACAGTCACTTTCCACTCAAGAGATCTGCACGTCTCCCCAGGTATAGGGCTGTTACCTTCTTTGCTACAAGATGCTTGACAGAAGACCAATGTAGGAAGCATCTTAGGGTTTTATTGCTGTGATGGGACATAAGGACCAAGGGAACTCTTATAAAGGACAACATTTAATTGGTGCTAGCTTACAAGTTCAGAAGTTCAGTCCAATATCACCCCTGTAGGAAGCATGGCAGCATGCAGGCAGACATAGTGCTGGACGAGCCTAGAGTTCTAGATCTTGATATACAGGCAGCAGAAGGAGACTATGTGCCACACTAGGTGTAGCTTGATCACAGGAGATCTCAAAACCCGCCGCCACAGTGACACACTTCCTCCAACAAGGCCACACCTACTCCAACAAGGCCACACCTACTCCAACAAGGCCACACCTTCTAATAGCGCCACTCACTATGGGCCAAGCATTCAAACACAGGAGTCCATGGGGACCTTATCCCTAGACTTACCAACACAGGAAGTAAGAGTTAATCCTGGCGGCCAGTCTGAGGGCTTGGCCCACCGTGGTGGGATGTCACAGTGGCAGAGGCTTGAGGCAGCTGGTCCCATTGCTGACAGAGGTGAAGGCTGGTGTTCGGCTGGTTTCTTCCTCCTAGTCAGTCTCGAATCCATCTGAGTCCACGCTAAGCTAATTAACCAAACTAACCTAAACTAGATAAGCAGTCTCAGACATGCCAGAGATTGTTTTCATGGTGATTTTAAATTCTATCAAGTTGGTAAGATTAATCATTACAATAGATGCTAATTGAATTACATGCAATTAAATGAAATATCAATTACAATAGGTATTTAAAATAAGTATGGAAAGTAAAAAATAGGAACAAAAAAGTCAAACATTTAAAGATAATAATTCAAAGAAACTTACTTTAAAGCAATTTTAGCATATGTATTTTGTCATTGATTAAAGGTGGAAGCAAATTTGTGTAGTATTAAGGTACAGTTATTTATGTTTGGAAACAGAATTAGACCTTGTCTGAATATTTGACATTTTCAACAATTTTCAGAGTTGACCATTATTTTGATTTAATTGTCATCATCATCACCATCACCAGGCCTGATGGTGAATGTCTATAGTCCTAGCATTTGGGAATCAGAGGCAGGGGATCAATGTATTTTGTAAGCCAGCTTGTTCTGCATAGCAAATTCCAGTCTCTATCTCTCAAATAAATAACAATACCAAAAGGAAAAATATATAGCCAATTCTAGGCACACCATTTTGTATAAATATTTAGCACCAAAGGAAGAAATATATTCAAGCCTATTTCAGAAATTAGTAGAAAATTACCTCTAATTCCAAACCAAAATTTATTGAATATTTGTTTTGAGACAGAGTCTCACTATGTATCTCTGGCTGGCCTGGACCTTGATATGTAGTGCAGGCTACCCTCCAGCTTGCAGATATCTACGTGCCTTCTGCTTCCCAAGTGCTGGGATTATGGTGTGTGGTGATTCCCAGAACATTTTTTTT
>JADRCD010187367.1:0-11021 GCA_019843815.1 Montemys delectorum
ACTGCCCTGCTATTCCAACTGCACAAATCTGCTAAGAAACAAGAGCAATTCCAGACTTGGAGAAACCATTAAGTAAAACCTTGAAGTCAAGTCTGATGCTGTTTCATAGGGGTGTTGTTTCACTCAGGACACTTTTTATCCTGGAACCAAGGCTGCAGAGACCTAAAGAGCACTGCTGTGTACATTATACATAGAGAAAGGCATTAAGAGAATGGATATGAAACAGTCTTGGCTGTGCGATTGCTCCTGTTGCCTAATGACAACACTAATACCTTCAGTGGTTTGCAGAATCAGCAGTCCTGGGGTGGACATGGTGCAGCCTTCATGTGTGAAGGCTTTATAGACATTTCATATTGCTCCCCAGAGCTCAGACGCTAAGTTGCCAGAGCCTCCTCTCCATGGAATGTAGCTGAGGTTTGGATGTTTCCTGCAGCCTTGGAAACTGCTGCCTTAGTTCTGTGATTCTTTATCGTCACACACAAAAGCTCTTCAAAGTTAAATGAATGTATGTGTTGCCTGGTGGCACACAGATATCCAGCTGTGAGGCTGAGGAAGCTACCCTGGCTTCAATAGGCCTGTCTCTTCACCATGTGCTTCTCTCAGCCAGAACAGCTAATTAGAACTTCTCTTCATCCCCTTTGTAGCCAAACATTTTGCAGCTCAACACCACTCCTCTAAGATGTTGCTGGGCACAGAAATTTCACTATCCATCCTCATAGTTTTCTTTTTTTCTTTTAGGAACAATTTTATATAAATAGATCCTTTAATAAATACGTGCATGGAGAGCATCCAGTTATGAGTAGGATAGATTCCGCCCTTCTCCTTTGGGAAGTGGGTTCCAGCTTGCTCATTCTGTATGCCTATGCAGTCAGCTTCTCAAGCAGAGTCTGGGCGCCTCTGCTGGCACTTTTGGCTTTTTTTCCAAGGTAGGAATCAGAATTTTCAGTCCACCTTTGACTTTGTTTGCAACTTCTTGGTCACAACTCTGAAGAACGCTGGAAAGAATAATGGCTCCTCTGTTGATGCTGGCCCAGGACTTGAGGTTCTTCATACTAACATTCTTTACAAGGGTTTTTGCAAAACAACCTTCTTTTCCATTTTCTTTCATCTTTTTATCTTGCTCTCTTAACCATTTGTGAACTAGATGTCCTGCAGTATGCTCAGCAACATGAAGCTCTCCGTCCTTGCCATCAGGATACAGTTCTGTTGCTGCCAAACTGGCGATGGCATCCACAGCAGGCTGAACATCTCCAGTAGCAGATCCCAGGATGTCAGACGCCAGCACACACACAGACTCATCCAGCACCACCTCTTGAGTGGGTCCTAGCAGGTAGCTCAGCAAAGCTGGAGAGATGGACTCCGAGAGCTCACGCCCGCAGACTGCAGTGTCCTTCTTCCTGTACGGGCTGCCGTCACCCTTCTGCAGAAGCTCGATGATCTCTGGCACCGTGTGGGCAGGATCTCTGGGGCTCATCACGTACAACGGGGTTTTCCTTCCATATTTGTCATTAACTACGCTGGGTAAGGAACTGATGATTTCTGATATGATTATCTGCTTCACAAGCTTAGTATCATCAATACAATCAAATGCTGCTAGTAGAACCAAGTGAGAGTACTGGCCCTTGGCAACCTTCTCCATGCACGTCTTCTTTGTATTCACAATCACTTTCCTGTCCTTGGGTGTACCATGCCACAGGCAGTGCGTGGCTACTCTGGCGCCATCGTGTGTGTGGGCCAGGGCCAGGTACACCACTGCTTCCTGGATGGCTTCAATTAGTCCTGATCGCAGTTTTGGGGGTGCATAGGTAAAAAAAGTCCAAGAATACTTTATGAACCAGTGAGTGCTTAATTGCAGCTTCCTTTTGGGCCATCAGAGTCAGAATCTGCTTCATTTCGTCCATGATAAGCTCTAGCTTTCCCAGCTGCACATCTGGCATTTTGTCCAGAGTTGGGTGATTTGCTGACTTGTAAAGCTGAAGTGTGTTCCCATAGAGCTCCTCTGTCAGCATATCTCTCTGTTCCAAAATGGCTTTGCCATTGTATACATACTCCACAATGTCTGATGCCTCTGAATGCCCCAGCAGCTTCCTCACATGCCCTTTAAAACTCGGATTATGTCAGCAACTTGTGGTTTGCTTCCATACATGAGAAATTTCTTAACGATATTCCTGGAATATTTGGCTTTCTTTAATTCAACCAAGTCACCTTGCAATTCCTTGAAAGCCTGCTTCCTCTGCTCCTCATTCCCATACTGAATGAAGCACTGGACCACTCGAGTTGAGTTATATGCAAAGGCAATAGTTTTAATTTTCCTTTGAATCAACTTCTGCAAATCACTGATGAGCTTCACCTGCTTTTCTTTGTCACAATCTTTTCTTCTCAAGCTCTCCCAAATGTGCTTTGCTCGAACCATGATGTCATAGCTGGTCTTATCACTGAGCTGCCTGCTCTGCTTCAGTTCTTTCTTCTTTTTGAAGTCATCCCACTTGGGTTTCTTGGCTGCTGATTCATGACTTTTACCATCTGGCTGGAATTTCTGCTTCTTGTTGAATTTGTTCACCTTCTGAAATTTGTCCTTCGGTCCTTTGCCCCCTTGTGGCTTGTTCTTGAACTGATTCACACCCCTCTTGCCAGGTTTTGTGGCATCTTTCTCAAAGTTCTTAGAAGTGACTTTAGGTCCACCTTCCTTTACAGTTTTCTTTGGGAATGTCTTTGAAGAACTAGACTCACTGTTTTTATGAAATCTATTCTTTCCTTGTGATGTCTGTGGACTCTTTCCTGTAAATTTTTCTTCCCTTTGACTTCCGTCATAGTACTTCACACATGTGGGGCAGAAGCCCATGGCTTTCTTTGACACAAGTTCAGCCCTACTTGTGCCACTGAAGCTGTGTCTGGTGACAGAACATAGGACATGCCTTCTATGAATGGGCTTTTGCTTCTCAACCAATAAGATGAGCAGTATAATAAGACTTAATAAATTAATTCTTATAAGACGGGGCTTTTGTGGGAAATTCTCTTGGTAGGCAGAGTTAGGTGGGATTGAGAGATAATTCAGAGCTAGGCTGGCTCTCTTTCTCTGTGGGTAGGTAGCCTAGGGAGGGTCAGCCTCCCACCTGATGAATGAAGATGCAGATATTCTCACTAGTGCAAAGGAGAAAGAATGATGGAAAGCATTTTGTCATTGGTAGACTATGAAATCCATTAAGAGTTGTAATAGCAGCTCCCAGTAAGTAATGATCTACAGTGGTAATCTAATAGTTGGTCTTTCTTCCCTGTTAGACTCTTCTAATCTGTGTTATAAGGATGGATGGCAGCTGTGTGCTGGCTTTGAAAAGTCTGCCTGCCCTCTGATGTCTAGAAACAGCCTGGTCAAATGAAAGTACCATTTGCAACATCTGAGATCCAGCACAGGATTAACAAGAAGCCATGCTTTCGAGGCTCTGTCTGGCCAGTGCCAGGAGATACCAGGACCTAGGAGAAATGCAGAATTCCTGAGCGTGGCTTGAGAACACTGCAGACTTACAGAAGCTTTTCTAGAGCTGGAACAGTCTGAGCCTACTCTCGTGCCTTACTGCCCTTTGGAGACTTAAAGAATTGGACTGTGCGGACCGGGATCTCAGCCTCCTCGGTGTCCCACAGAATCTAGAATTACCTGCAATGGCCGTTCCTAGGGCTCTGGAAGCCTCCGCAGTATGTGCTTCCTGCACTAGTTCAGTTCTCTAGTTATACTTAGTTCTTGACTCTATGTGCATTCTTTTTGCAAGGATCCTACTCTTGGTCATAGCACTATTTGGCCATTTACTCCCCACGGGACTACTAGCAGGGACCTTGTCTAACTGCACACGTGCCTCCTCCATGGAAATAAGAGGCAGAGGAGAAATCTTCTTTAGACTTCCCCGAACTCTCCCTCAGCGTCATTCCAAACTCTTTTTTGCTTCTACTACAGAGAAGCTTGAGTTCTTTCACACACAGGTGACTCTAATTATCTTCCACTGCGATAAAGCAGAGTGTGATAACAGTCTGTTTTTAAGTCTCAGGGACAAACAATAGCAAAAGGTAAGTCCAGACTCTTTCCCTATGTCATGTATGGGTGTCAAGTGGACTCTGTTGTCAGAATGACTTAGGGGCACAGGCAGGAGCTATGGAGCATTTCACTATCTGTGCTGGGGTGATGCCTGAGAGAGAGAAGAAAAGGCTTGTGCTGTAGGACCTACAGTTCAGTGTTTTCCTAAAGAGATGCACATCTTCTCACATTCCATTGCCTAAAGCAAGAAGAGAAGGGAAAGCAGTAGGAATGTGTAATGCCAGTCCTCTCTGAAGGACTGGGTATCCCTGGGTAGGCAGGGAATATTAATGACTCATTCAGGGCCTAAGTGTACTTGCAATGCAATCAATAAATATGAAGCTCAAATGGCCCCAGAAGAACCAAACACTACTTTGTGTAATTCTTTTGTGAGCTACTCTCTCAGAAATGGGGGTGGAGAACTCCTTCTCTCTTGCCTTAGGACCTTATTTAGTTGGTTCTGTTTTCCTGAGGCATGGATCATTTTTTTTAAGTACTTTTCATTTAAAAGCTTCTGAAGGTGTAGATTAAGTATCAGTTCTGTAGATAAGTTCAATAAAATTTTATCCTTGTTGTTCGAATAGGCCAGTTTAACAGAAAATAATTAATCAGATTTTTATTTCATGCTGTATAAAGTAACCAACAAATGAGCCAGTGGCAGTTTCTCTAAAGAAATGAGCTGAAAACTTGTTTGCCTCAAAATAAGGCTTGAGATTTTGGCGTACATCTTTTCGGAGCCACCGTAACAGAGACTCATCCTGGCTCTCTAACAGTGTATCATCCTGGTTTGCTTCAAAAATCTATTAAAAATATATGTTAAGGAATATGGGCAGCACAAGTTGGAGTTATGATTATTGTTTATTTTTTTAAGAGGACATGATGCTGGTAGCGCATAGGTAGGCAGTGCTTAATCTGGGAGGGCTTCATGGAGAAGGAGGGAAGAGTTTGATAAAAATTCTTTGCGTGATTTCTGTGTATTCTGTACTTTTGGGCTGTTATTTACTTATTAGTGAGTACATAGCATGCATGTCCTTTTGGGAATGAGTTATTTCACTCAGGATATATTCTAGTTTCCTCCATTTGCCTGCAAAACTCTTGATATGCCTGTTCTTAAAAGCTGAATAGTATTCCATTGTGTAAGTGAACCACATTTTCTGTAGCCATGCTTCCATTTTGGGACATCTGGGTTGTTTCCAGCTTTTGTCTATCCAAATAAGGTTGCAATGAACATAGTGGAGCATGTGCCTCTGTAGTATGGTGGAGCATCTTTTGAGTATATGCTCCAGAGTGGTATAGCTGGTCTTAAGGAAGATCTATTTCCAATTTTCTAAGGAAACTCCAGATTGATTTTAGAGTGGCGGTACCAGTTTGCACTCCCACCAGCAATGGAGGAGTGTTCCCCCCTTTCTCCACATCCTTGCCAACATGTGCTGTTGCCTGAGGTTTTGATCTTAGACACTGTGATTGGTGTAAGGTAGAATCTCAGGGTCATTTTGATTTGCATTTCCCTGATCACTAAGGACTTTGAACCATTCTTTAAGTGTTTCTCGACCATTCAAGATTCCTCTGTTGTGAATTTCTGTTTAGCTCTATACCCCATATTTTTAGTGGTTTGCTTGGGTTTTTTTGGAGGTAAGCTTCTTGACTTCTTTCTCCATTTTGGATATCAGTTATATGAGTTAGTGAGGGATCTTTTCCCAGTCTGCAGGTTGCCTAGTTGTCCTATTGACTATGTCCTTTGCCTTACAGAAGCCTTTCAGTTTCACCAGGTCCCATGTATTAATGCTTTATCTTAGAGCCTCAGCCATTGGAGTTCTTTTTGGGAAATCCCCCTCCTACAGGCCAATGAGTTTAAGGTTTTCCCACTTTCTTTTTAAAAAGATGCAATGTATCTGATTTTATGTTGAGGTCCTTAATCCACTTGGACTTTAGCTTTGTACAAGGTGACAAATATGGAACTATTTTCATTTTTCTATGTACAGACTGCCAGTTAGCCCAGCAGCATTTATTGAAGATACTTTCTTCTTTCCATTGTATATTTTTGGCTTCTTTGTCAAAGATCAAGTGTCCTTAAGTGTGTGGTTCTGGGTCTTCAATTCTATTCCATTGATCAACCTGTGTACCTCTGTACCAATGCCTTGGAATTTTTAATCACTATTGAACTCAAGAAGGTTAACATGTGGAAGGGCGCAAGTGAGGATACTTCAGTCCCACTTGGGAGGGAGAAGAAAGCAGTCATGGGAGGCAGAGGGAGGGAAGGAGCTGGGTGGGAGAGGGGAAGGGGAGGGGGAAAAGGTGAACAGGATCTGCTATCGAGGAGGGAGGGGAGGACAAGAGTGAAGCCCCAAGGGCCAGCAGAATGAATGGAAATATGCAACCTCGGGGGGTGGCACATGAGAGGACACTCTAGAATGAACAGAGACTTGGGAGGTGAGAGACTCCCAGGACTCAAAGGAAGAGACCTTAGATGGACTCATCCCATTGTGTGTGACGTTATCCCTAGTCAGGTGAACCCAAGTTATGCAAAGAAAGCTATCTAAGAAAGCCAGAAGAAACAAGGCAGTAAGTAGCATTTCTTCATGGCTTCTGGTTTCTGTTTTAGTTTCTACCTCTAGAGGTGTGTGTGTGTGTGTGTGTGTGTGTGTGCACACGTGCGCGTGTGCGCGCATGCGCACGCATGTGTGTGTATGGGTGAACATGCACAAGTACAAACTTTAAGATAATTTTTTGAGAATTTCACACAAAGAATTTTTTATTACTTTTATATTTACAATCTACTTATGTCTGCCCTCCCACAGTTCCCCATCCTACTCTCCCTCTTCCCTCCCCCATCTCCAAGAGGATATCCCCACACACACCCACACTTCCCCAATACACACCCAGGCCACTCTACTTTCTGGGGCCTCAAGTCTCTCCAGGTTTAGACACATCTCTCACTGAGGCCAGACAAGGCAGTCCTCTGTGTGTGTTTAATACATTTACATATCTATAAATACAGATACATATAGATACATATACATGTACATATATACATACATATATACCTACAAGAGGGCTAGGGAGATAGAAGATTGGGGAAAGAATTTGCTGTGTAAGCATGAAGACCAGAGTTCAAATCTGTAGTAGCCACCTACATGCAAAGTAGACATGCTAGTCTGCCTGCAGTTTGGGCACTTAGGAAGCAGAGACTGAACAAAATGGCTAACTAGACTAGACAAATCAATGAGTTTAGAGTTCAAATAAGAGAAACTACCTCAATATATAAATGCAAAGTAATTAGAGAATACACCTAAGCATTAATCTCTGGCCTCCACACACATGCTCACTGCAGTGTACACATTCCTACATACATACATACATACATACATACATACATACATACATACATACACACAAACACATACACACAGAGATTTATACATGCTTACATGCTCACACACAAATCAGGTTCTATTTTAGGCATTGGGAATCCTCGGCCATCAGCATGAATGACTGGATGCCATTCCGCAGTGTGCATTGGTTCACCTTTTCTGTTGTAGAAAATATTTAATCTCAAATTGGCGTTTTTACTCTGCCTTTCATCATTCAGTTTCTGGATAAAAGACACACAGCTTTTATATTAGTAATGATAATAATAACAATAATAATTATAATAATAATAAAACAACAATTTGTAACCAAATTAATCGTAATTTGTTTATCAATGTACCAATGAAACCTGTATCAATATACAAAGCTCTGGACCAATGTAATGAAGTATAACCTCAGATCTGTATTAAAATATAAAGATATCTAACAATGTAAGATCATGCCTATAAAATGGTGTTGTTTAGGAATAGATTCAATAATCTAACCCTATTTGTTTACTTGTATAATAATATCTCTATATCCCCCCTTTTTATTCTCAACCCCTTTTCCTTTATCTGAGAAAGAAAGGAGGAGAGAGAAAAGGAGAGGAAAGATAGAAATCCCTGAGTCTAAGCTCCTTGTTTAGTTTCCTTCCTGTCCAAGATTATAATTATTCGTAAATCATCACATGAAATGACAACATGTGTATACTTTATAAAATGACCAAAGCCATTTACCTCGATTTAAGAGACTGGGATGAGAGTCTTCTTTAATTGCTTCTTGATGAATTAGGGTGAAGAATTCCTGTTTGGAGCCCGGAACGGGAATTGGAAATATGGTTAAGTCAAAAGAAAGCTAGCTGACATCATTTGTTGTTCAGTGTCTATGTACTGAGAAAATTCAGGGCTTAACTGAAGTCCTGACTGGAACAGTCTGAAAGGTCATGTGGGATTAGCAGTTCCTCCTGAAGCTGTTCTAGAAGAGGTTCTCTGGGAACAGCATCAGTTTGAGGCATGATAGAACAGGGAGCTGGAACAGCAGGTCTCAGCATCTGAGCATCCTCAGGTCAAATCCTGTCAGAGCTGCTCTCTTGGTCTTCCATTCCATAATATACAAATCTTACAAGCAATATATAGTTCTGTGTACACACCTGTAGGGAATGGGCAGGGTGCACATACCAATTAAGGGTGACTTTTTGTTCTTTGAGCAGGTGAAAGATCACTGTCTTTCTTTAGAAGTTAGTTTGATGATGTAATCAACTGCAGTATAAATCTCCATTCATGCCATGTGAAAGGATGATATGTAATAATAAATCATAAGAACTTCATAGGCACTAAGATTTAGTGGCCATGTAAGCTGAAGTTCTGAATGGAGACGTATCTATGTCCAATCAGTTTCAGAGCTGTTTCAATAGAGGGTTTAGGAATATACACCACCAGCGCGTTTGGTCCTTTTGATTTTCTGCTGTCTGCAGTGGAGATCTTCAAGTGGTCTCCTTTTATCAAATCTGATTCTTATTACTTGGAAGGAGTACAAAGTCTTTTCCTCTTTCCTTTTAACATAATCTTCAAATCTTTATCCCCCAATATAATGTCCTTGGTTCAGCAACCCAAAGTCATCAAAAGTATACGCTCATTCAATCTAATAGTCCCCATTTAATTTAGGTCTGTTCTATTTTGACCTCTCATAGTAGATTTGTAATACCATCACAACCATAGAACTTATAACCACTTTCATTTTGACAATTTAAAACAATTATTATTTATCGAGACAGGGTTTCTCTGTGTAACCTGGACTGACTTTGGATCTGTTCTGTAGATTAGGCTGGCCTTGGACAAGGAACCCATTTGTCCTGCCTTTGTCTCCCAAGTATTGAGATCAAAGGTCTGGATTTATTTATCTACATAACCTTGAATACATTTATATCAATTCTCATTTCTTCCTCCCTTCATTAGAGGTCAGTATTCTGTGGCTAAGTTCTTCTCTATATTCAACTTCATTCAATTTCCTTTCATTTACTGTATAAGCATATAGCCAAGCCACAATATACCTGTTGAGTTCATAGGTTGGGCCATGTGCTAGTGCCAGGCAGAGCAATGGTCAGTTCTCCTGTGGAAGCCCACATTTACAGAGACTGGCTATTCATATCAGTGTGACATCCTATTTCACATTAGCACTCATGAGCTGCCATTAGTTCTCCTGCAGGAGCCCCGGATCCCAATGATACAGGCTGACAGCTCAGAGGAGTGAGGAACTGTAACCCATGTTAGCTCTCCTGAGAACAGCTTCTGTTTTTCTGCTAGATTAAAGCAAAACAACTTTTCCCTAACCTCGTCTTTTGCTCCTCATATTGACATTGGCCAGCAGAATATATCTTTCCTAGCACAAAATGCTTTTGGGAACAGGAAAGCTTAATTTTTAAATTTGAGATGATAACCATACCTAATGTGGTTAAATACACTCAGATTTATCTTTCTCTTTATATACATTTAAGAATAATGTGTACTTTATTTTTTAAGTTACTAAGAACATTATTAATTATTATTAAGCAAAAACCTATAAAATACTTATAAGGAAAGATATGTCATTTTGACTCCCAGACTTGTTTGAAAGTGGCTGTATCTATCAGCAGGCGGTCCCACCTTGAATTTATTGTGTAGACCAGGATGGTCGAGAACTCAGAGGTCTGCCTGTTCCTGCCTCCCATGTCTGTGATATTTTGACTTCAGAATCTGTGTTGCACCTGTGTAACTAGGCTGACATCTGTTCCCAGCTCAGAGATGCAGTTTAGGTGCAGTGCAGTTACAGCCAGGCACCAAGTAATACCCTCAAAGACCCCTGGCTGGCCAGTGTGTAGGCCTACTGTTTTGTGTAGCTCAAGATTTTTGCCATTTGGTGAGCAGGGGTGTAGCTATATTCTAGGTCATGCTTTAACTCCTATAATCACTTCCCTCACTCCTGGAATCATGCGTGCCAAACCAGCATGCACTCCAGTCCTTGCTGGAACCTTGCAAGTCTTGAGGAAAACCAACTTTGCTAAGAAAACAGTTCTTGCCTCTCTGGCCTTAAAGGGACAGCACATTTTTGTTGTTGTTGTTCTTGTTTCATTTGAGATTATAGTCGGTTTTGTTAAAAGTGAGATCTAACCATATGTTGGTTTGATTATATGTTGTAGAAAATATTTAATCTCAGATCCTGGTTTCTACCCTGCCTTTGATCATCTAGGTCCCAGACAAAAGACACACAACTTTTATATTCATAATAATCTTAATCAGCACTAGTGTTAGACAGATAGCTATCCTCAATGTTATTAAAACACACCTCCCCATCAATAACCCCAAGTTATAATTTGCCTTGTACCATCTGCGTAATACTAAACACCAATTGACTAGCCCTTGTGGCTATATTTTCATGATTCACCTATACCATGATGGCTTCCTCCTTCCACCATCTTCTCTCAGTCCCTCATGTTCTTCTTCCCACCAAAACCTAGGAACTCCAAACTCTTGCCCCGGCCCGCGGGGCGAGTAATTAACCAGGGTCCGAAGGGGACAAAGCCTGAAAGAAATGGGCGAGAGAGAGGAACAAGGCCAAGCAAAAACGGTTGTCA
>JADRCD010187368.1:9124-22854 GCA_019843815.1 Montemys delectorum
AGAAAGAAAGAAAGAAAGAAAGAAAGAAAGAAAGAAAGAAAGAAAGATAACAAGAACAAAAAGACACTAAGGATGACACTCTTCCTAGCAGGATTGGAAGTAACAGGGGGAAGGTCATAAGGTATAAAAGACCTAAATACAAATACATGCACAGAAATGTCAAAAATATAAATAAAATCAATATTTTAGTAGCAAGAGCCCAATACCAAGTAGATAAAAAGTGCTGTATCTTTGGGCCAACAGACTACACACAAAGTGTTCTAGGCTCCTTAAAGAAACTTCGAGAGACCTCTTCAGAAAGTACAGGTCATTCCATGAGAGCAGGCAGGATGGTGGTAGGAAACAGAATCATGGCCATGACTAAAGAAGCTGAAAGGATTTACCCCAGAAAGAACTTTGGGGGCAGTGACAATGCCTTTCCCAATACCTATTAGGTTTGCCATATTAAAAGGAATTTAGACTTTTTTTCCACCCATTTCATGGCTTCTCCTGGATCCACCCTTTCACATCCCCTCCTCAATTTCATATACTCTTTTTAAAATAATCTAAGTCAAGTTTGTGCTGCTCATTATCTCATGAGTGTAGGGGGATCCACTGAAGCATGGTCTATCTACTAGGGGCCACACCCCTGAAGAAAACTAACCACTCATTCCTAACAGACATCACCTGTTGATAACTCCTCTGGTAAAGGTAGGGTCTTCTGAGCCCCTCTGCCGTCCATACTGGAATATTGACCGTCTTGATATTGTTCAGAAAAGTATAGCTGCTGTGAATTCAAGAGTACAACTGTTCTGTCCTGATTGGAGGACACAGGTTCATTCCAGTCTTCCCTAATCACTGGTTTTTAATAATCTTTTCCCCTCTATTCAGCAGGGTTCCTTCAGCCTTGAACAGAGAATAACATCTGTGTCCTACTTGTGGCTAGAAAGCCCAGAGACCCTTAGTCTCTCTACTTTGACCAGTTGTGAGTTTCTGAGTTGACTGCCATCTACCACATACATTCTCTGCCCTTGGAAGCCACAGTAACCTGTGGGTATGAAGTATGCATTAAGGAAGCAGTTTGATGCTATTCACAGTCAGAGTGTAGTTTAGAAGATCAGAAAAGGACACTTGAAAGTCCTAAAACGTATCCAAAAGTGGGAGAAGGAAAAGGTAGACAAGAAAAGGACACCTTTGGGGTAACGAGTGGCACTAACATTAAATCTGGGCAAGCAGTAGCACATTTACAAGGCTCAAAAGTATCCTAAAGTCAGATGGCCAAAAGAGACTTTAAAACTTTATGTGTCTGGTCAAGCCAGGGTCATTCATCTTATAAATTATTTTTTCAACTCAGTTCAGAACCAATGTGAAAGATACTTGTGCTGAGCAGGAGAAGAAATTCAGCTAGGAAGACCTGGTATGTTTTTGTTATAACAGGCTGCAGAATTTTTTATCTTTTTGAAGAAAGAGGGGGATGGAGGTAAGAGTATAGTGTTGGGTGAAGTCTCTGCCTTGTTTGCTGCTGTTCCTTGCTGAGCATTATATACTAGCTAACCCATGAGCTTGCAAAAATTCTTCTGTTTCTGAGTCTCATGTCACTATAGGAAGGCCATGTCATCAATGCATGATTCCACACCAGGCTGTACACAGGTTCTGGGAATTTAAACTCAGCTTCTGGCTCTTTTCTTGGCAAGTGCTTCACGACTGATGCATTTCTCCAACCTCCAAGGAAATTGTTTTTTTTTTTTTTAATCAAAATTAAGGAGGCAAATGGTATACCTCATGCTTAAGTTAAGCAAGGTGGCTGAGATGAGATGCCATCAGACTCCATCATGTGGGATTTACTCCTTTTGTATCTCTGTGTGAGAATAAAGAATTGCCCATTCTTACAGGCTTCTAAGCTGTAAGATCACACCGTTGGCCATTCAGATACCGCATAGTAGCAAATCAGCTATGACTGAGAGGAAACCCAGACGCTTCTTTGAACTGAAGGGGTCTTAGAAGCGAGCCTGGCGTGTCATTTTTCTTCTCCCTTTGTGAATTCTGCTAAGTCATTATCTTCTTAGAATCAGCTAGCCTGCTTGGGCTGTTGGTGAGGCACCGAATGACCTTACATACTCTCACTGAATGCCTTATTTATAAGGAGAAAAGAATAAAGCCGTTTTCATCTGTTCTGTGGCTTCCAGATTAAGACAGAAATAAATAAATCTCTGCATCTTTCTCAAGGCTTTCTACCAGGTTCCCTTGCTGCAGTAGCAGCTGTCGTAGCTACACCATGTGAAACAATTTCCTAGCTAACTTGTCCCAAGTCAGGACAGGAGATTGCATTCAAATTTTAGTTTCCCAGTTCCCATTTGTCTTCCCAGACAAACAAGAACATCATAGAAGAGACTAATAGCATTACAACCACTAAAACAGGAGGGGAAATAAGTTTGACTTTATATGTAATGAAAATAGGATTAAATCAAGAACGTTTAATTTCTTAAAGGCCCAGCTGGACAAGATGAATACATGAATATGTGGGTGGGCGAGTATCCCACTCTTTTATGTTCAGTTGGCTTCTCTAAGTGTGAAGCCTACTCAGCCACTATAGAAAAAGAATTGAGTGACTCCAGTGATTACCCTGAGAGTGACCATGCATCCCAACAACCCCACATGTAGGTATACATCTCAGTTAGTTTATACTATGATGTTTGTGTTGACACTATTCGAAATAGCTCAACAGTGAAGAAGAGATAATCTGAAAATGGTGTATCTATACAAGGAAATGCTATTAAGGCATTAAAGGGAGTGACTTGTGATACTTAACTGTAACAAGGATGAACTCTAGAAATTACACTACATAAAAGATAGTCATAAAAACCAATGTATTGTATAATTCTAATCAGGAGAAATGGGTCCTTGCGTGTTTTAGCACTGTGCAAGGGAGTAAGATTTTCAGAACCAAAAAGAAAAAAAATCATGTTTCTTTGTACACTAAAATATGCTAATGGTGCTCTAGGCTATGTTTAACTGAACCATATACATCTTAGTTTCATTTCCTATTACTATAATTAAACACTGACTAAAGGCAACTTCAATGACAAGGAAGTCATGGCAAATAGTCACATTCTGTCCATAGAACCAATTAGAAAATGAGTAATTGAAGAGGTCAATTTTGTTCATTCTTTTTTATACAATCCAACATTGCAGCCCAGGGAATGTTGCCACCCACAATGGATGGGTCTTCCCATCTCAATTAATACAATCAAGATAGACCCCTGCAGAAATGCTCAGAGGTCTGTCTTCTAGGTGAGTATAGATATCCTCGGGTTGACAACTGAGAATAGATAGCATACCCTCACATGTTACATATTTTGGGAACCTTCCTATAACACTGTTGTTCTTAGACTTACAGGCATGTTCAGTCCTGCCTTGACACATGTCTCTTGGCCTTGGAGTTCATTTTCTGTTTCATAGCTCTTTTTAAACAAAATCCTTAAAAGGCAATTGGAAAAGCTGACTGATAGGAAGAGCCAGGGAGGTAGAAGTAAATAAGACTGAAACTATGACAAGGATAAACCACTAGACAGACAGAAGTCATGGGTCATCTGGTTGTCAGTTGACTGGATATAGAATCAAAGGCAAGCTGCTGGGCACTCTGCAAAGGACTCTCTTGATCAGACTATTTGAGATGATAAGATCCACCCTAAAAGTGGCTGGCACCATCTGATGGTAATACAGATAGAAGGGAGAGACAAACTGAGTCTTTGGTTTTGGCTTGCTTGCCTTCGCTCTCACTGGCAAGTTCATTTACTCTGTTGCTGCTGCATTCCTATGTTGACATTAGAACCAGCTTCTTTAGGATTCCAACAATTCTCTGGGGACCCCCCAGTTCTTCATTCAGCTCTAGATCATAACCATTGAGACATTCATCCTCATAGACTCAACAACTACAAGATTTTGCACCTCTCAGGGGTGAGAAAGCCATTGTTGAAATACCTACATTATATCATGTACATCAGTCTCATAGCCCTCCTTTTGATAAATATATTTAAATATAATATAAATAGATACATATATTTAAATATTATATATATATATATATATATATATATATATATATTCTTCTATTGGTTCTGTTCCTCAATGAACACTGACTGTGATGGTTTGAATATGCTTTTACCAGAGAATGGCACTGTTAGAAGGTGTGGGCTTATTGGAAGAAGTGTGTGACCATGGAGATAGGCTTAGAGATCCTCCTCCTAGCTCTTTGGAAGACAGTTTTCTTCTAGCAGCCTTCAGAAGTAGATCTCTCAGCTCCTCCAGTACCATGCCTGCCTAGATGCCGCCCTGCTTCCTACCTTGATGATAATGGGCTGAACTTCTGAACTTTTAAGCCAATCCCAACTAACTGTTGTCCTTTTAAAAGTTGTCTTGGTCATGGTGTCTCTTCACTGTAACAGAAACCCTAACTAAAATACTGACTAACACAGCAACCATCCATGCCTTGGTGTTTGTACTTCCCTTGTTTTCAACAAAATTGCCTGTAAAGCACATCACACTCATAAATACAGGCAGTGCACCTTTCTCTCAGGGATAACATAACATCACTTGCTCTGCTTTCTCCTTTTTATTTTTCACCTTTCACTAGCATCCTAGTTCTAAGAAAGTTAGACTCTAGGATTGTTAGCTTAGGGTTTATCAAACTTGGTTGTGACTCAGCGGTTGAATCTGACAAAGCAGAAGAGGACAGAGATCAAGATTCTAAGAGGCTCCCACATGCTTTAGGTTCTGCTGTGTCATGAATCAGAGTAGGAACGGCAAAGTTCAATATCTTCACATCTTACACAGAGAAACCTAGGGATGGAAGATACTAGGAAAACCAAATCAGACAAGCAGTCTTTTAACTAATGGCCTCCTACACATGTGTTACATGTGAGAGACTCTAGACACTCCCATTTCTTCATCTACTCACTGTGTCTTGGTGTGTTCTACGTGTATTCCATGTGGTATGTGTGAGAATCTGTGTCTGTTCCTATGTGTGCACATATGTTCATGTGTACATACACCTATATACTTGTGTGTAAAGATGAGAAGAAAGTGTTAGGTGTCTTTATCATATCCACCTTATTTTGTGACACAGAATCTTTCTCTGAACCTTGAGCCCACCAATTCAACTAGCCTGGCTGGCAAATGTGCACCAGGGATCCTCCTATTTCTACACCCTCACCATTGAGTTTATTCTGTTGATACTGTACTTATTCACTGAATCTCCCAGCTTCTACATGACTGGTAAAGATCCAAACTCAGATTTAAAAACTTTACTCATTAGACTATGTCTCCCAACTCCCAGGTCATTTGTTTAAACTAGCAAAATTATTTTGTGTAAGTTTTATCCCCTTCCCATTAAATGCTCAAGGATATAAAATATGAGAGGACAAACAGTGCTGGTTTTGTCTGTTAGAGAATTAGTATATTTCTTTTCTTTTTATTAGATGTTTTCTTTATTTACAATATCTCCTTTCCCAGGATCCCCTCCAAAATAAATAAATAAAATAAAATAAAATAAAAAACCAAAAACTAAAACAAACCCCAGTTCTCTCCCCCCTCCCCCTGCTCACTACCCCACCCCCTCCTGCTTACTGGCCCTGGCATTCCCCTACACTGGGGCATAGAACCTTCACAGGACCAAGGGCCTCTCCTCCCATTGATGACCAACTTGGCCATCCTCTGCTACATATGCAGCTGGGGCCATGAGTCCCACCATGTGTGCTCTTTTGTTGGTGATTTAGTCCCTGGGAACTCTGAGGGTACTAGGTACTTCATATTGTTGTTCCTCCTAAGGGGCTGCAAACCCTTTAGCTCCTTGGGTCCTTTCTTTAGCTCCTTCATTGGGGACCCTGCGCTCAGTCCAATGGATGGCTGAGAGCCTCTACGTCTGTATTAGTCGGGCACTGTCAGAGCCTCTCAGGAGACAGCTATATCAGACTCCTGTCAGCTAGCACTTGCTGGCATCCACAATAGTGTCTAGAATTAATGATTGAATATGGGAAGGATTCCCAGGTGGAGCAGTCTCTGAATTGTTCTTCCTTCAGTCTCTGCTCCATAGTTAGTCTCTACAACTCCTTCCATGGGTATTTTGTTCCCCCTTTTAAGAAACAAATTATTTACACTTTGATCTTCCTTCTTGAGTTTCTTGTGGTTTGTGGATTGTATTTTGTATATTCTGATCTTCTGGGCTAATATCCACTTATCAGAGAATGCATACCATGTATGTTCTTTTGTGATTGGGTTATCTCAGTCAGAATGATATTCTCCAGATCCATCCATCTCCCCAAGAATTTCATAAATTCATTGTTTTTAATAGCTGAATAGTACTCCATTGTGTAGATGTACCACAATTTCTATATCCTTTCCTCTGTTGAGGGACATCTGGGTTGTTTCCAGTTTCTGGCTATTATAAATAAGGCTGCTATGAACATAGTGGAGCATGTGTCCTTATTACATGTTGGAGCATCTTCTGAGTATATGCCCAGGAGTGGTATAGCTGGGTCCTCTGGTAATATTATGTCCAATTTCCAGAGGAACCACCAAACTGATTTCCAGAGTGATTGTACTAGCTTGCAGTCCTACCAGCAATGAAGGAGTGTTTCTCTTGGGTGAGGTTGTGGAGAAAGAAAACCCTTAGTATATTTCTAAATGTCCATCCACTCAGCATCCAGGACACAGGCAGCCTCTGTTTGACCCCCTGCCCTTATCGGCACAAATCCAGAAGTACTCAGGTACTTATATTTAAGTAGAGCATACATAGATCAAATGAGCTTCAGCAAAAGATTTAAACATTTCAGAGGGGAGGAAACTCAATAAAGTTTGAATACACAGTAGCTTCAAATATATTAGCATGGATACATGAGAAAGGGCTTTGTAGCTGAAATACATATGGACTCAATGTAATCTAATATATACCTATGTGAATAAGTGCAGAGAACATTTCTAAAGATTAAACTATAAAATTAATAATGTTGAAATGTCATAGTTTAATGCTACATGGGAGTGTATTACTTGTGATAAGGACAACTGGGAGACTTGCATTTCCACATTCTCTTTCAGTTGAATTTTAGCTTTTGCTGAATACTTTAATTCAGGGGAATACAACATTTTGGTTTTTCTAAGTCTTTTGTGTAGTGGTTTTCTCTGGGATAAAATATTTCATCTTTAAGTGGAGTTCCTTAAGACACAGGGTGTTCTGAAAAGAAGGGAAATAGGACATCCTGCAGCAAGATCTTTAAATTCAGGAAGTAAACTCACAGCTTCAGGAAGTCACTGAAACTGATCAACTCCACTAAGCTCCTCCTTCCCCAGATTTATATGAGCAGTAAGGGCTCCTGAAAAATACTCTCAGACCAGCAGAGATACATAGAAAAGCTGAGATCAATTGTGCTACCTGGAAAGGACACACTTGACCCTATCAAGTTGCCTGTGAGCTATGCAGTATGTTTCAGGTTTGCAAGCACTTGTGAGCTGTCCCTCATAATGGGGTGGGCTTTGATGATAAGGATTCTTTGAGTCATTTCTGTTCCTGTTAGTAACCTCTCATATTATTTATATGTATGTGTGTGTGTGTGTGTGTGTGTGTGTGTGTGTGTGTGTATACATATGTATATTGGCTAGTTTTGTGTGTCAACTTGACACAGGCTGGAGTTATCACAGAGAAGTGAGCTTCAGTTGGGGAAATGCCTCCATGAGATCCAGCTGTGGGGCATTTTCTCAATTAGTGATCAAGGGGGTTGGGTCCCTTGTGGGTGGTGCTATCTCTGGGTTGGAAATCTTGGGTTTATAAGAGCAGGCTGAGCAAGCCAGGAGAAGCAAGCCAGTAAGGAACATCCCTCCATGGCCTCTGCATCAGCTCCTGCTTCCTGACCTGCTTGAGTTCCAGTCCTGACTTCCTCTGGTGATCAACAGCCATGTGGAAGTAAGCTGAATAAACCCTTCCCTCCCCAACTTGCTTCTTGGTCATGATGTTTGTGCAGGAATAGAAACCCTGACTAAGACAATATGCATGTGTGTGTGTGTGTGTGTGTGTGTGTGTGTGTGTGTGTGTATGTGTATGTGTGTGCGTGTGTGTGTGTGCACGCACATGAGTGTAAACTCGATACAAATCATTGGTTCACCAAGTTGGACTTGGTGTTTTCTGTACTTTGATCTGTTGTCAGTTGCCTCTCAGGAATGAGTAGACATTTGTTCACCTCTCTCTAGGGATAGTGTGAAACAATAGGAACACATTGTACAAGGAAAAATTTGAGGACCATCCATTGAAATTTACTGCTTAAAATTAGGAATGTTTCAAGAATGTTATCAAATACTACAAATGGTAAATTATAATTTCTTAAAAAACAGCCACAGCCATTTTGATTGAGAATGTCTGTTCAACCCTGTAGCTCTCTGTTAGGACTTGTGGTCTACACGCCTATCCCTTGAACCTGGGAAGAGTGTATTATTTCCAGTCAAGACAGTAGAGTCAAGTGATCCTCTGTGACTTCTAAGCCTGAGTCCCAAAAGAATAAGGCTTCCTCTAATTGGGTTACTTGCTATGGGATATCTATCTCCATGATATAAAGAAGCCATCACTCACGTCGTGCAACACCTCATGGAGAGCTCACTCAGAGAGCAGCAGAGGTCCAGAGAGCAGCTTCCTTTCACCACAACTCATGTATATAAGCAAGCCTTTAGAGGGTTCTGCTTGTAACAGCAGATTTCCTTCGTGCACAGATACGGGGGGGGGGGGGGAAGCTGTACCTCTATATCTCCCTAAATTAATTAGTTAGATAAACCAGAAGGTTGTAAATGAGGGATTAAAGGAAGGAAAGAAGTGATACTGGAAGCTGGACCCTTTTATACCATGACAGAGAGTTTAGAAACATTTAATCTGGTGAGGCAGAAACTAAGACATATATGGAATGACCAAGAAAACTGGGCAGCGGAGTTTCCAGACAAAGAAATGAGGATATCTCAGTGTCTAGATGCTTCTGAAACAGTGTATAGTGCATGAAACAAAGTAGAGGACTGGCAAAGACTATTTAATAGAAACACTAAAGAAAGAATTACTGGATATAAACCAGACAGGGTTTCTGAGCTGGAAAACAACATCATTCTTCATTCCCAGTCTGTCCAGATGGCAAATGTTGCTAAAATTAATAAATATCTTTAGTGCAGAGATCAAACCTGAAGTGCTGTCAAGAAAACATGAGCTATTGATAAAATGAAGGGCACAACATTAAAATCTATTGTTAAGATCTCAAAAAATTAAAAAAGTTTCTCAAATATTAAATATCACTTAATAACCAATGTCTAAGAATGTCCTCTTGGCTCCATCAAGCTGGGGACAGAACCTACACCTTTTCACATATAAAACAAGACACCTCTCCTGGAACCAAATCTCCAGCCCATGAAATGTTGAGAAAAAGTCTCACTGAGCAGTTAAGCTGACCTGGGATTCTCAATCCTCCCATCTTTCAGGGCTGAATGCTTAATTACAGTGGTAACCACCAAGCCCACTGCCAAGAAAATTCACAAACCTTATTCTCCAGCAGGCTCACAAATGTCTAAAATAACTAAGAGCTTGTCTTGAGGTTATTTGTAATTGTAGTTTTTGATTGATGAGTTGACCCTGAACAACTTGTAAGCATTTTTTTTCTTTATGTGAGTGTGTGTATCCCTACTTGTCTGTATGTGTGTCGTGTGAATGCATGTATGTGTGTGTGTATGTGCATGTGCGTGTGTGTGTGTGTGTGTGTGTACATGTGTGTGTGAGTAGTAGTAGTAGTAGTAGTAGTAGTAGTAATAGTAATAGTAATAGTAATAGTAGTAGTAGTAGCCCATGGAGATCAGAAGAGAGCATTAGATCCCTTCCTTGAAACTAGAGTTAGAGGATGTTGGGAGCTACCATATGGGTGCTGGGAATTGGAATCTGGTCTTCTGCAAGAGCAAAAAGCTATCTTTCCAGCCATTTGGTTGTATATTATTTTACTGGTTGACTCATACAGAGGTACCACCACAAACTTTTTTCCTGTGGAAATAGAAAAATCACTCAGAAGCCAGAATGAAGATCCCTAAGAGTCTTCCTTAGAAGTCCTCCTGGGAACCAATGGAGGAAGGACCTTCCTGTACCTAACACAATGGCAGCATCCAATAGGACCAGAATTGGCACATCTCATCTTGTCTCTAACATTATCCTAGGACTGTCTTATCATGACATGATGGGTTATGTGTAGAAAATGACTGTCTCTGGAGCTTAGAGAATCAAGAGAAACCACATTGAGAAACTACTCTGAGTAGAAGCACCCTAGGGAGCCCCCACCCCCTGCTCCTAACCCTGTATCTGCTCCAGTGAATGTGACCCTGCACCTTAAGCCAAAGTCTCAGCTCTAACAAGTGGTAGCTTGGTAAGAAATGCGGATGGAGAACTTAACATAGTTCACAAGCATGGACACAAATATGTACAGATCGTGGGCTCAAATCCAAAGACTCACTCACGATAATCAGGTGTTCCACCCTGGACCCTAATTTCCCAGCCCCAACAAAGCATGTGGTGCATGCAGGGTAGTCAGGGGATGGTTAGAATACAAAGAAAGGAGTTTATCATGATATCTCTACACATGTGTTGTCCTACTTAATTTTAACTTTCATTTTGACCCAGGCTAGAGTCACTTAAAATGGGACACTCAAAGGAAGGTCTGTCCAGAGCAGATTGGCTTATGAACATGTCTTGGGGACATTGTCTTCCTGTTCACTGATGTAATGGGGTCTGGTACACAGTGAACAGCACCATTCCCTGGGAAGGTGGTCCTCGGTTGTATGGCAAACCTGCGGAGTGTACACCAGCCAAGGATCTAGCAAGTGGGCTACCTCCATGGCTCCTGCTCTACTTCCTTGATTTAGAGCGAGTTCCTCATACAGAGGTAAGGCTGTGTAGGACAGAAAGCAGACCTTCCTTCACATTCCTGCTGGAGTTCCTGCCTTGACTTCCCTCGATGGTGGACAGTGACTTAGAAGCATATATTGAAATAAACCTTCTTCCCCTAAGTTGCATTTGGTTAAGGAGTTTGCCACAGCGACAGACAGGAAAGTTGAACCTGAGCCATTATGCTTCATTGCCACTCCTTCCCTTCCTTGCTGCCTTCTTCATGCTCTGTCCCCACTCCAATGATGTCTTTTTCTTACCCTAGCTAATCTTTTAGTCTGCTAAATCCCCTTGTTCATATGTTCTAGTACCCTCTCTACTTCCTACCTCTCTTAAGATCTTCTACCCTCATAATATGATTCCTTTTGTAGTTTCACATCCTAAAGCATTCATGTATGCAAGTATACACACACACACACACACACACACACACTTTTACAAGCAATCTCACATATGAGAGTATAAATACACAGCTTTTGTCTTTCTGAGTCTGGCTAATGAAGCTTCCATTTTCCTGTAAATGCCATGGTTTCATTTCTCTTTATGGCTACATAAACTTCCACCAGGAACCAAGCATACTGACAGTGATGTTTTTGATGCCTGAGGGCAGATCTTCAAAAGGATATACATTCTGCTTCATCTCTCCATGTGGAATGTCTATTCTAAAAGAACCAGCAGCCATCCATGAAGGAGGCCAAAGTAGCCCATGAGAAAAGGGCCCCACAGAAGCAAACTCTTGAAGACAGCCATCCCCAAACACCAGACTTATGAGTGAACACACCCACGAGTTAATTTTGGCTTTCCAGCTTTAAGCCCTCCACTTGAGTCCCTAGAAACCTTAGGAACTAGAGCAATTGGTCTCTGATGTACCATACTGAATTTTTTCCCTCACAGAACTCATAAGCATTATCAGTGTTTGTTGACTGAGTCCTGAAACAACGTGCTGCCCAGTTTTACTAAACTTTACATAGAACATTGTTGGGTGTTTCCATTTACTTTGCAGATCCTCCCACATTTCAATCACCTCTTATCACAACAAAAATGCTATGCAAACAGACATTCACTCTAATTTTAAGATTACAACAGGAAAATAGTGTACACTTAACAATGTACAAATAATGACAAAATAACTTTCCTTCCTATTATTTGTTTACTTTTTTTTTTTTTTTTTGAAAGAGGTAACATGGGCAAATGCAGGGCCTTACCATTGTTAGGTATGAGGTCCACCACTAAACTACATTCCCAGATCTTTGATTATTTTTGATCTGTGGTTGCTTGACCATGTGGATTCTGTACCCAGGGATGGATTATAGGCAATTGTCACAGGCACTTGCAAGTCTGCTTTACTAGACTTATGAAAAAGATGAGGGATTTGAAACCACAGCCACACATCATGATCAAAGCACCAGTGTTTTGGTTACAAATCTAGTGTCATCTGAAATCTTACATGCATATTCATGAACACTCATGAAACCTGGGTTACGGGAGAGACTGAGTAGCCACTTTACCAAGGAGAACAAAAAGCCTGGAAGATTCAAAATATTTGCTGCTTAAAGAATGAAAGCACTCTTGTTTACCTCCATGGTGTCTAGAAAGCCACTGCTTCACTTTCTATGAATGACATCAGGAATATAGTAGAGGAGATAAACATGTAATTTATATTCAACTCAGCTAGCAGGGCTGTCCAACTGTGCTGCTTAAGTTTTGCAAATCTGATACAAGCTAGAGCCATCTGAGCAGAAGGAACCTCAATTGAGAAAATGTCTCCATCAGATTCTCCTAAGTTTGTAGGGCATTTTCATTATTAGTGATTGATGTGGGAGATCTCAGCATACCATGAGTGGTGCCACACTTAGACAAGTGGTTCAGGTTGTAAAAGAAAGCAAGTGGAGCCAGCCATGAGGAGCAAGCAACTAAATAACAATCCTCCCATGACTTCTATTTCAATTCCTGCCTTCAGATTCCTGCCCAGAGTTCCTGTCTTACCTACTCTTCATGGTGGAATCTAATTGTAAACCAAATAGACCCTTTCCTCCCCAAGTTGTTTTTGGTCATGGATTTTATTACAGCAATAGAAACCAAACTAATGCATGGACCTAATGCTAAAAAGCCTCTCTGGACCACATTGGAGAAAGTGTTGGTAATTCACTTGATGCAGAGTGCTTATATAGCAGATACAGAGCCCAGTGTTTGATCCATAACACCAAATAAACTCCACTCATGTAATTCCAACACACAGGAGTTGGAGGCAGGAGGATGAGAAGCTCAGATTCATCCTTGGTTATATAATAAAGTCAAAGCCACTGGGTCCACACAAGACCACCGTCTCAAAAGAAAGTCAAAATGAAAGTGAACGTATTAGGTATCCAACCAACTGACCACAAATCGTAAGATCCTACATATGTTTATTTTGTGACACCTTGAGCTATCATGAGCCACATAAGGCTATGAGTCTCTGGCACAAGTGTGTCAACACCATGAAGATTAGAGATTGCTTGTTTTGTTTGCTATTGCACCCCGGGGCATTTGGAAGGAGCTCCATAATGTTCCTTCACCCAAGAAATACTTCAAGGCAGTCCTTGTAGATTCACTGTAAAGATCTAGTTAGGAAATTCAGGACAAATAAAATTTCAATTTGAAATCTCAAATTCAATCCCAGAATTTTACAGTGGGGAAATGGCACCCTAGGGTTTTCTATCAACTGTCTGGGGTCACGTGTGCCTTTAGCTTCACAGAGCACACAGACACCTTTCATTTGAGTGTGTGTGTGTGTGTGTGTGTGTGTGTGTGTGTGTGTGTGTGTGTGTGT
>JADRCD010187370.1:0-11065 GCA_019843815.1 Montemys delectorum
CCCCCCCCCCTTCCCTGTCACTGTTCATTGAGTCCTATTTATACTCCCTCCAAAAAACATGTACCCTCCCACAGGTCTTGCCTCAGCAAGACACCATTTGAATCTGTCTTAGCAAAACTCCACATGAGTGTGTGTCAGCTGACATATTCAGAAACTTCCACTTCATTCTGCCAATCAGCCCAAGTCTGCAGCAGCAGCAGCAAAAAGCAGCCAGAATACTACCAGAAGTTTTCTGGTGCATTTCTTTCTATGTAGTCATGACAAATGATGACCATTAAGGAATGGCAAGGTGTACCAATACCATCCAGCCTTGTCCACTGTCTGTTGGGTCATATTTAGTATCCCTTCTTGATAGCATGCATCCTTTCATGTGTTTGCCAGAGCAAGACAGCCTTTCACCTGTGTCTGGTTCAGGAAAACAGCCTTTCGCCTGTCTGCTTTAGCCAAACGTCATTTCACATGTGTGCCTCAGCAAAACATCCTTTGACACAACTGACTTTCCCAGGAAACCAGAAGTTTCTACTTCACAGTATCAAGAGGTTGAACACACCCAACAAAGGCATGATACATGCCTTAACCCTCATTGACATTTAGTGTATTGATTGAGTTGTATTGTGATATAAACACAAATATAGAGAATCTAAAAGCAAAGGGAGAAGTGAATCTAAAAAAAAATAAATAATTTAGGTAGAACATTTACAGGTAGTTCCTGAGGACTTTGAGTCTGGAAGGGTGGTTTGGATTTTCCTAGAGTAGAATAAAATGGGAACAGAGAGAACACTTCAGGGGAGCCCCTGTGTGTTCTCCACATGTGCCTTAGACATCATGACTGTTTTAGTTCAAGTATACCTTCTCATCTTACTTATGGGCTCAGTAAGGGGTTGTCCATCCATCCTCACAATCATCTTTCCATAAACAGTCACGCCTTTCCTCCCCTCTTTCTGTCTTTGGGCTATCTAGTGGAAAAGCCAGGCTATCTGTTCTGGCAGACATTACCCAGAGAACACCAGTGTTGCCCCTAGCATTTCCTTTCTCCTGCGACCTACTTACATCTTCCTCAGACTGATTTCTCCCCCTTTCCTTTCTATATCATGTTATGTGCTCACTGATTTCTGTCTTCTGTTTCTTTCCAGGTGATGCATGTGTTTTCTTATAGGGAAGCATGTAGCCATGGGGCTGACTTCTGAATCTTCCTGCAGTCTGTATGCAATCATCTGCTTATTAAGGTTAAGTGAGTTCAACTGATAGCATAAAAAAACCGATTAATGTGAACGTATGGTAACACTTCTGGTTAATTGAATTTTCAGGTTAACTGAGGGTTAAATGGGAGATTTAATAAAGCTGCCAAGCTCTTATCTTTAATTGTTATATGACACTTATCGTGTTTTCTCTTGTCTGAGAACATTGAAGTTCATGGCTTATCTTTGTGGTTAGACTAAATTCTCAAAGGATGGAGTCTGCCCAGATATTTGTCTGTAATTCACTGTGACCCAGCAGATCAAACTTTATTTTATTCTGCTCTCTCTCTCTCTCTCTCTCTCTCTCTCTCTCTCTCTCTCTCTCTCTCTCTCTCTGTGTGTGTGTGTGTGTGTGTGTAGGATATGTGCATAATGAGTATAGTTGTATACATTGTCATGGGTGTGAATATTCATGTGTGTGAGTGTTGGGGTCATAATACATCTCCAGTTGTCCTTGTCTGTACTGTTTGAGCAGAGTCTGTTCTATTTGTTATTGATGCATATCTCAGGCCAGCTGACCTATGAGTGTTGGATGATTCAGCTCTCTCTACAACCCACCTTTGTCATAAGCTCGCTGGGGTACCCGATGTATATTAACTGCCACATACATCTTACCTGGTTTCTGGAATTTGGACTCTGAAACTCATGCTTTTGTGGTAAATGTCTGAGCTAATTGATCACATTTTAAAGATAACAACATGGGCTGGAGAGATGACTCAATGGTTAAGAGTGAGCATTTGTTATTTCTCCTAAGTATGATTCATAGTAGGCACATTGGATGGCTGATCACTCACTGTAACTCTGGCATGATCTGATGCCACTGATCTTCCAGGGCACCTGCATATGTACACACACACATGCATGTACACACATATATGCATGCACACATGCACACACACACACATGACGAAAAATAGTAAAAATAAATGTGAAAAATAACAGCAATGCACTCATCACTATTGTTGTGTCTTCATATCACCACCAAACACCACTACCACCACCACCACCACCACCACCACCACCACCACCACCACCACAATCATCATCATCTCATAATAGCCTCTATAGCTTGTCCATTATGTTTTCTAGTTCTATGACTTGGACAAAATATTCAACCTCATGATGCCTGAGTTCCCTGACCTATGCAGTGGGGATATGAGAATATTTATCTTGCAAACTATTATGACAATCAATTGAGTCAGTGTTTACAAACTACTTGAAAAGAATGACTTTACTGAGTTTTTTTTCCCTGTGGGGTCCAGTGTAACCTCAAAGGAAGATAGTAATGACTCTACTGTGCTCTGGGGACAGCAAAATTTAGGTAACATGTTCAAGATTATGCAACCTGTATATGTTGGAGCCAGGCTTGTCATGACACCTACACTCCTAGTAAATGGTCTACTAATACCATACTTTTGTGTCTCCGAAAAATTATATTCTTTGATCTACCTACATATGGGATTCTAGCATTTTACATCTAACATGGTAGGCTTGGATGGTAATGGTTTCTTGTTGTGACTAAGAAAGGCAGATGGATAAGGTCTATATCATGGCTGCTGGCTTGTGAGAGTCCCAGTGCTAGGAGAGGACCACAGTGATTCACCTATTAATTTTCAAAGTTAAGCACCTTGCTTCTTACACACATATTATTACCTAAATCCAGTCACATGGCCACATCTAACTTCAAGGTAGGTGTAAAAGTACATCTTTAACTTGACTCAAACAGAGAGAAATGCTATTAACTACCGATAAAAGGTCTCACAAATTATCAGGTTAAATCTGGGCACTGATATGTGGTGTTATATGGATACATATACAAAGTGGAAGAAATTATATATTCTTTTTTATCACTGCTTCTCAACCATGGCATCAATACACTGAACTATACTGTTGGGTCCTGGCTATTGTATTCTAGAACAGCCAGCAGCTACTCCAATATCTATGCATTAGATAACAGCATCTTTCCGCCCTAAGCAGAGAAATCAAAAACATCTACTAAAGACAATGGTAGGTGTCTTCAAGGAGGCAAAATCACCTCTTCTCCTGAGAATCAATACTCTCTCATTACCTGTTTTATACTCTGCCATATTGGAGGGAGGGGAATTCTGTATCTACTATGAGCTCAAATGTACCATGAGGAGCTTGTCACTAGCATGAAGCCATGGGTTTCCAATGAGTACATGAACTTGCGTCCTTGAATCTCTGTTGAGAACTCCTTTTGCTTTACTGCATTTCCAACACCATGTCTATTTCAAAGAATTTCTATAGTGACTTTATACTCTGCAAAATTCTTCAGTGAGTTTCCCTCAAACTGTCAGCCCTGTGATTTCTCAGTCTATTTAATTTTTCTTGGGTCCTCCTTGGAAGTTGGGAACAGCTGGTCATCATGTTCTGTATAATAACTTTTCACATATTTGAAGGCTGTTATTAAACTATCCCAAGCTTCTCGTTGCTGGATAATTGTTATGCTCAGACATGCACTAGGAATTGCACAAAGCCTGGGCTCTCCAGACTAATGTTTGTGTATTAAAATGGAAGGAAAACAATTTTTGGCTGAAAATATCAGCTGAGGAATGAAGCAAATATGAGCTATGATGTTGAGTTTTAAGGTTTTCTTTTTCCCTTCTGGTTGTTTACTGTAAGCTGGAAATTCCAGTTTATTACTGTGGAAAGTCAATGCCTTAATTAAGATTTTTTTATAATACTTTTATCTTAATTGTATTTTAGTGGTAATCCAATGGTGACAGTTTACTGAAGCTCTGCTTACCACACCCCAATATATGACCTGGCAAATTGAATTAACTATACTAGCATTTATGAGAAGCCATGGCTTGGACTGAGACCTTCCCACTATAATGTACTACTTTGATAACCACTGAAGAAGGAAAAACAAAAGCTACCATGCAATCTTTGCTTCCTATCTGCCAAACCAGATGCTAAGAGATTTACAAGAAATATCTCTTTTAATCTCATTAATTCCAAGAAGTAGTTGCCCTTTTTATCTTGACATTATATGATTGGAAACTACAGATCAGAGAGGTTAAGTAACTTGCCTAATGTTACAGAACTGGCAAGCAGTAGACCTGATGTTGGCAATCAGGCCATTTGACTCTGAAGTATGCAGACTTAAGTGTAATTACACAAGGGCTCTGTAAAACAAGAACATATCAGTTTTTGTTGTTGTTGTTGTTTTTAAACATTCTTAGAGTCTAGCTCCTAATGTCAGTTCTTATAATTATTTATTGAATAAATAAACTATTAAATAGAAAAGGGCAGGACAGAAATGTGAAACAGTTGTACACAGATGGTGGCTTAGAACATCAAATGAGAATTGTTTGGTGTGACTGTCCCAGATCAGGCAACCCCACTGCAAGAGAGCTGACACATTCCTCAGGACTCCTTAGCCACCTGCCTATGCCCTAGCCATGCTGTCTTATGCTGCTCTGTGAATGTGCATGTCTGTGCCTTCTGTTAGAACAGCGATTCTCAATCACTTTTGTCCTCCATAGGACATCAGATAAAACTTGTTACACTGGGTGTTGTTCCTGGCTTCCAGTGTGTAAAAGCAAGGAGCCTGTTATTTGCTCTTTAGTGCTTATGATAGCAGTTATCACAATTATGAACAGAGCTAGGATAGAGTAATCTCGCTGTTTATGGGAAGTCCTGGTGTTCAAGATCATCTCGACATCTTAATTCCTGCACACTGACTCATGGTCTTGAATTACAGGTCTCATGTGGGAAGCAGAAGAGCGAGTAGATAAGTATATCTACAGATGACGGAGCAACTGAAGTCCAGCAGACTGGGTTTTATATTGAGAAAGATCAGTCATAGCTCTGGCACTTGAAGGGCTGCTATCTACTAAGGTAAACCTATAACAGGCTGGGGGAATTGGAGACAGTGCACTCAGATGTAGTCAACAGACACCTGGCATAAGAGGACAAATGACATGTCATGTTGATATCTATATCAATCTGATTTCCACCTTACTTTCTCTTATTTCATAGCCCTTCCATTTTTTTTTTGTTGTTACAACTAGAATATAAAATGATCCATGCCTCCAAGGAAGAGGACAAAACAACTGAATCAAAAGAAAATAAGATGTATATGGCTTTGCAGTCTCCAAAGACAAGGTTCAAATATTCGATGAAAAGACTGAGAGAAAGAGGCAGTTACATCTCTTTTCACCACTCAGAGAACACATCAAATATTCTTCACCCAGAGGGGAAATAGATAGTTGGCCCTGGATTAGCTGCAGAGAAGATGCCCCAGACTTTGCTTTTTCAGAATTTTAGACAGGGAGAGGATATTCCTAGAGGGATAAAATGGATTTGAGAACAGAAATTGCTGCCTTCATCTCTGAGTAACTCCTCATTATACCCTGACATACACACACACACACACACACACACACACACACACACACACACACTACTTAGAATGGCAGAGAAATGAAAGAGCAATATGATTCTTAGACTTCTGGTGTGAGGGTGGCCTTCTGGCTCAGCATTCAAGTCCCAAGGCCAGATTTTCAGATGAATTGGAATGAGGGTCATGAGGATGCCACAGAAAGCTCAACCAAACTGGATTAATATCTCTGTTATAGCTAAGAGTTCCCTTAGGAAGGTGAGAGGGTTCTACTAGTACACTTATGTACTAGTTGCATGGAATCCTCAGAAGGGCAGAGACCTCATGGACAGAGTAGCTGCCATGTGAACTGAGCTTCCATCCAGAGTGAAGCTCAGGATGGAAACTCAATTCAAGAAAAGAGTTGCATTTCTTGCCATGTAATCCTGGGGTCTATCATTTGTATTTATTACTACTTACCAGACAACAACTACAACTCAGCTGAAAGTTTGAAGCTATGTGTCCTAATTGTGGTTACTGTTGCTATAATGAAACACCATGACCAAAAAGTAAGTTGGGGAGGAATGGGTTTATTTGAGTTACACTTCCATATCATTGTTCATCTGCAAAGTAAGTCGGGACAGGAACTCAGACAGGACAGGAACCTGGAGATAGGAGCTGATGCAGAGGCCACAGAGGAGTGCTGCTTACTGGCTTGTTCCTCTTGGCTTGCTTAGCCTGCTTCCTTATAGAACCCAAAACTACTAGCCCAGGGGAGGCACCACCCACAATGAGCTGGACTCTCTCCCATTAATGACTAAGATAATTCTCTCCAGGCTTGCCTACAGTCTGATCTAATGGAACCATTTTCTCGATAGAGGTTCCCTCTTCTCAGATACTATCGTTTGTGTCGAGTTATAAAATTAGATAGCATACTAGGTTATCGTCCTTGAGTGGGTGATATATTAAGAAAATTACTGAGAATTTCAGTCCCTGGGGGCAAGGCAGGATTCCTCCCACTGCAGTTATATTGAAAGGGACAGACAGATTTTGCAAAATAGAGAGATGTTTTAGTTGCCTGGCTCTGCCATAAGGTCTGACTGAGCCAGCAATGGCTAAGATCCTATGTTCTCCAAGCTCCCAACAGAAATTTCCTAAAAGCCTTGCTGCAAAGGTCAGCATTAGCGATCCTGACTGACTCAGGCAGAGGTTAGAGAGAACCACACAGCCTCAGTCCAGAAGAAGTACAAGCTTAAGTCTAATTGTCTAAATGATCCATTCTTTGATAAGTAAGTCATTTAAAAAGTGAATTACAAGATAAAAATAGTGTCCACAGTAATCTAATTAAATAGAGACAAAAGTTGATCCTTCTAATCCAATCACATTATCATTCATTTATTAATTTTTTTTCCTGCCAAGAATTTTTGCTACTTTTTATTCTGACGCCCCGGAGAGCTTCTGTTTGGAAGAAAGCGTGTTGTAAGGATTTCTGAAATCCCTGTGGGGTGATCCAATTAAAACACCATTTTTCTATCTCTAAAGCTTTTGTTTTGTTTCAGTGTGGATAAGATTGCATTACAGTGAGGCTGGGCCCCTGGAGTTTTACAGAAATCCCTTCAAGGGCCCATGAAAGTCGCATTACCCACATTCAAGGTTCCTGTTGCTCACTGCTCTAATGAAACAGCAGGAAACAGAAACTGAAGATGAAAATGAAGTTATCCAAGACTGGCCAGGAGAAAAATGAGAAGGACTTTCCTGACTTGAACTTCCATTGATGACAGAGGGCTTTGGCGCTGAGAGCTTTCATGGTGCCACTAAGATAATGAGCAGCAAGATCTCTGATCTGGCTGAAATCTTCCCTCTCAAGGTATATTTTCTTATCTGTATGTGTGTGTGTGTGTGTGTGTGTGTGTGTGTGTGTGTGTGTGTGTGTGCGCGCGCGCGCGCGTGCATATGTGCGCATATGTCTTCATGCATTTGGCATAGTTAAAAGTTAAAGTTACTCCAGATTTCCTATGAGGCAGTGTCTGTCTTTTTTATGCAAACATACTGCCTTTCTATGAATTGATTAATGCTAGCCATGTTGTCCCCATACTGATGGATTGAAATGTCTGAAAGAGTGAGCACAAATACATCATTCTTCTCTAACATGTTCACGCCATGCCTTTTGTCTCAGCAACTTCGTTTTGTTTCATGCAGTGTTAGAATTCCATTTCACGGCTAAAGACAGTCAGATCCAGTAGATAATCCAAAATCCCCACGTCTACTTTAGACTCAGTCTTGAACTCACATTAGCATGTACATTTCCTAGTAAAGTAAATAGACTTACTGGGACTATAGATGACAGTAACAGTCATTATTTCTCTCTCTCTTTTCTTTATGTTATCTTGCTGATTTTTTTTTTGGAAGGATAAAACTATTAAGAGAAATTGATTGGGTTTCGCTGTCCAGGCTATTAAATGTAAACTGGTGGTGACAGGTGTTTGCCCCTTACTTCCCAGAGTGTAGACTTCTAAGGCAATGGAGCTCAGTCTACACACACACACACACAAAAATAGCTTAGAGCCAAGCACACTGCATTCCTAATCTGTCAGGGGCATTAAATTAGGTCATGTTTTAAGTTTCTTTTCATCTCCGATAGCTTATGATTTTGTACATCTAGTGATTAGCTGCGTGGCTTGCATATATTATAAAATTAATGAATGTTTACTGAGCTGAATTTAGTTAATCACTATTTATTATTTGTCAAGTGTCATTGACTCCACACATCATTTAGCTTCTTGGAGATGATTGGTTTCTTTAATTGTTATTATTAGGGGATGTGAAGTTATCACATACGTTTCATGGTTCTAAGGATGGCTAATGATAATAACAATGATAATAAACATGGATTAACTGGTTATTATGTCTCAAGCTCATATTAGGTATTCAGAAAGTTACTTCTTAAGGCAACTTCATGAGAGACGTACAAACATTAGCCTTATAGTACAGCTAAAGGCATTTATATATTAATTAACTGGATATGTTCATAATAGCTGACATGACCAACACAGCTATTAAATGGTATATCTAGAAGTTCATCTTTCTCCAGACACAGCTGTCAGATTAAGGAATTCAAATGCAGGATGGTCAGCTAATATTGAATCTCATATAGGTAAGAGATAATTACTGTAATCATGTCTCTTGCCATCAGGTTGCATCTCCTTTAGCAAAACTGATTCTCTGTCTTAACCATCAGTTTGTAGACCCACCGATCAGATGGGTTTATTTAAAGAAAGCTACATTCAAACAGGCCTCTTCTTTCCTACAGAGCACTTGACATTCTATTCTGTAGGAAGCAGAGTAAACTTAGTTATTAGTTGGCAGAAAGATATGAAATGAGACAATTCCATATCAGGAAAAGTGACACACGTGTATGCTGTTGCAAACATCTCTTATTCTATATTCTTTACATTTGAGAATTGTGTGTGTGTGTGTGTGTGTGTGTGTGTGTGTGTGTGTGTGTGTGCTCTACCTACATTTGGGAAACTAGATTTGTAGCAAAAAGTGTGAAGGATTTTATTGATTGGTGTATGTGTGTTAATGTGTATGTGTGTGTGTGTGTGTGTGTGTGTGTGTGTGTGTGTGTATTCAACACTACTCTAATTATAGTTTCTTAAACCATAAAATGGGTGAATTCTAGTCCTTACCCAATAGGATTTATTAAAAAGACTTGTGATGGTGACTTTTGTATGAAGTTTAGTTCCCAGCTAGTAACTTTTAATAGCTGCTACTACATTTAAATAGTATACCCAGGGAATGTCAACCATGGTTTAGGAAGCCATAGATTTACCATCAGTTTTTTTTATCAATGAGAGAAGGATGAGTTCTAACTAAGAAGCCAAAGTTAGACAAGTGATGGCTCTGATATATGCATCCCTCTCTTCTTATGGATTTGGAGTCACTTTTACCAGTTGGAAGACATTGTCTTTTCTGTCTTCATTCAATAAAATAAGTATGTCCCTTTTCCCTCCAAAGCATTGTGAGGAATCACTGAGATAACGCACATGAGGTGCTTCCCATGTTGGGAAATGTTAAATGTAAAATGTCTTACTTTCCCAAGAGTCAGCTATTTCCACATATAGTTGTGCTGGCATGAGGTCTTCTGCTATAGTGTTTGCCTCTTTAGGGCAAGAAGTTGCTCCTTCTATGTCAGGGATAGAGGCTATTTGTCTAGTCAGAGCATAAACATCCCATTTCCATTGCAAGAAAGATAGATTTGTTTTGTTTTCTAGAAAGTTCTTTTCTTTTTTAGATGTGGAACCCAGACAAGTCTCTCTGTGATTTGTTTCTTTGGCTTTAAAATGGCCTAGGGAAAACAAAGTGCTTCTTTTAGAGAATTTTTGTTGGATAAAATAACATTAAGGCATCTAGCACAACAACAGAAAACACTAAAAAGTGTTAAATATTAATTGCCATTAAAATTCTTTTGTACTTCCATTTATTTCTTAGAGTACCTTCTTGGGACTATGTGTAGCTTTAGGCTTGTTTGTTCCTTTTAAGGTTTTGGAAGCTATAGCTATAGACTGAGCAAGCAAGGCCATCAGTAGAAGGCGTTTTTTAGACCATAGGGTCGAAAGCAAGGCTTTAGAAATTAGGAACCTCTTGCCCACTGTTTAATATAAAACCATATGATTTACAGAAAACCTAATTATTTACAGTAACACTAGAAGTACAGAACACTGTGTCCTTCACCCTTCAGCAGGCAATGAGACAAAGAAATGGGTGCACAGCCAGCAAGTGTTCTGATTTCTTAGATTTTAGATACACCATTAATTTTTCATTTTCAGGGTCCTGTATCTTCTTTAAATACACTGTTTTCCTGTTTCCTTACTCTCTCTGCCACAACGTTGTGATGTGTTTGATGTGAGACTGTATGGATGTTTAATTCACTAGGACTGAAAAAAGACTCCTGGGTAGCAAACCAAAACCCTTCCCTTTCACACTGGTTAGTTTTGTTTTCGTGTATACGTATGGTTTACATAATGGATGTAGGAATGTGTGTATACTCATGTGGGCACATATGTGTCGACACATATTTGAAGACCAGAGGTTGGCACCAGTTGTCTTTCTCACTTGCTTTCTACCTTATACACAGAGGCAGGATATATCTCATTTGAACCTAGAGACCACTGATTTAGCTTGTTTAGCTAGCCACTTGCAGGGCAAGCATTTTACCCACTAAACCATATTACTGTCTATACCAAGAAGTTTCTTTTCCATCTAGGGCTGCTGGCTTCTCCATTCTGAATTGATGGGATTGTATCAGTTCCTTTGATTCTATAAGGTACCATGATGCCTTGTTTCCAGACTGGGACTGGATGACCTAGTGGTGTGGGGTAGAGACTGGCTGTCCACAGCTTGACACTCTGCTCCTACTTGCTTGTGGCACTCATCATCATCATCATCATCATCATCATCATCATCATCATCATCATCATCA
>JADRCD010187370.1:16244-27497 GCA_019843815.1 Montemys delectorum
ACACACACACACACACACACACACACACACACACACACACACACACAGATACACAGACACATGCACTTGCACATGCATACACACATGCACACATTAAAAATAGTCTTAGCAATTTGTGACTTTATTTAATTGTCTGTATGTCACTTTGTAGTCATGAGCCAGAAATGCTCTTATCTCAATTGTTCACTGCTCTGTCTTGAGAGTCTATTGTTGACACCCAGTACTTATTTAATAAAGAATAAGTGACTATTCTGAAAAGCATGTGCTAGGCCGCACCTAATCGGCTAATTTTATGCTTTTTGTTTTGTCAGGCCCTAGATGCTACAGACAGATGTTGAAAAGCAGTGGAGGTCTTCTTGGTCAATGAATATCAACTTGGATTTATTCTGCTTTCTTGCCCAAGTCTCAAATTAATGTGCAACCTGTAGGCAAGTTTTAGATTTCTCAAATAAGTCTATGAAAACAATAGACATTTTATTGCACAATAGGCACTTGATTTATACGCCCCCAGAAGATGTGTACTTTATTCAGAAGATATATTCAATACAAGCAGTAAAGCTTTCACCAGGGGTATGGCATATTTAGATAAAAACCAAATATACTCAGCTGGATGTCTCATCTAAATTAAGGCATAAAATAAGCACTCTGTAAAAATGAGCAAAATGAGGGACACAGCTATAAAGAGGTACCTGGATCACCTCAAGTGTGGGAATGATGGAGGCACAGTATGGGAGCTCTGGCTTCCTTAGAGTGTAAAGTTATTGTGTCAAAGCTCTGGAGGGTCTGAGCTTTCACTGATGTCTTATAGAGAACACATGAGAATGTTGTAGTTAACAGAATATTAAAGCAGAGAGACATGTGTCAATATTCTAATCCCCACAGGATATCTGTGCCACTGATAAATCAAATCTCTATGACCTACTTTGTGCAGTAAGCCATACAGAGGGGACCTGGAGAAATAGATCAGCACTTAAGGGTACTTGATACTCTCCCAAAGGACTCAGGTTTCATCCACAGCACCCATAATAGCTAGCTCACAATCACCTAGAACATCAGTTCCAGGAGATCCAATGCCCTCTGGCCTCCACAGTTACCGTCACACGTAACACTCAGTGCCGAGAAAGCATGATATCAGCAAAGTCAGTGTTTAGATAACTCCCTAGTTTCCTTTTTGTTGTTTTGATGAAACACTCAGGAAGTCAAGGCAGGAACCTAAGAAAGGAACTGGAAGCAGGAACTACATAGGAACACTGATTGCTTCTTCACTAAGCCTCACACTTAACTAGCTTCCTTACGCAGACCTGGACCAGGGAATGGTGTCACCCACAGTGAGCTGAACCCTCATATATCAAATACTAATCAAGGCAAAACCCACCTCCCACATGTCTACAGGGTAATCTGAGCTGAATAAATCTATCGTTTGAGACTCTTTTCCCAGGTGGATCTAGGTCATGTCAAGTTGACAGTTAAAATTAACGAGGACAGGTGATAGTAAATATCACTGACTTTGTACTTGGTTCACCCTTGAACAAAACCTATCTACTAAGTCACGGAAAGACTATTTAAATGAATGGCAGGTGATCCATGGTTCTCCCCTCTTTCTGTCAGTATGTGTGTTTCTCTGAGCAGGTTGCTTGATATTTGTAGGATTGAACACAGAATTTGTTGATGGAGTTAGAGAGACAAGTATTTCCTGAGTATGCATACTCATAAAACAAACTCCTTATAAGGTTAGTCCATTACCCTATATTTTGAGGAAACACCTACCTGATGCAATGAAGATTATAAAAACATGTAAAATTTATGCTTACTCTCATAAAGTATAATGCAGCTGGCATATGGGAAGAAAACATTTGAAATAATGTCTATGAAAAGAAAATGATAAGATGTAAAATAATAATAGCCCTCGTATGATATGATGCACACATTCAGAAAGGAAGGCAAGTGATATCAGCTGGAATAATCAGGAGGGCATATTTCTTATCTAGATAGCAATGTTTAGTCCTTACATGGTGAAAAGTTTCAGTAAGATGAAGAGAAAGTAAAATGCATTTCTGAAAAAATTTATTAGACAAAAATTTGAAATGCTTTTAACCTGGAGAGTGATGGATGATGGCTTATGGCCTAGGGTTGAACAATTCAGGTAATGGTTTTATATAACATACTTTATTAGAGTTAAATTCGCTTCCTGAGCCTATTGTATAGAGGATAAGCGACAAAATAGCATTAGTTATCTAAGTGGCTATATTACCAGAAACATTTTCATGTAATACTTTGAACAACCTGATTCCTCTGGGCTCACTGGATTGTTAAGGGCAGACACTCAAAACATATGATTGAAGAATCCATGGATGGGCTGACTTGTGTCCGGCTGCACCAAATTGCTCAGCCAATGTCTTAGGATTCTTCTCTCTTATCCCATGCTAAGCCCTACTTCTCCTGAGGTAAGGAAGATGGCCCTCTGCAGATCCAGACTGATTCCTACATACAGCAGCCAAGGCTGAGGAACTCTTCTTCAAAGGCATTTCCATGAGAAAGGGTCCAAACAGGATTCTGCTTGACTCAACCTGAATTGTATGCCTACCTCAGAGCCAATCTTAGAGACCTGTGATATTGGGTACACAAATCGGCAAGACCTGTGTCATTGCTACCCATGTGAATGTGAGCAACCTGTTTGACCCTTTTGTTTTGAATGTGTATATTATACACATTCTTCGTTGGAAGGATAGATGCCATTTTTAGCACAAATAACAAAAAAAAAAAATCAGGTTTTGGTAGGGACAATTGATTGATTCCATGACATCAATGCTAGTATATTTTTATCAGCTCCATCTTTCAGAGGAGAAAATGAGTCTTGAAGAGCTTGGAGATCCTTGGATAAGATCAGATACCCAGAGAAGCCAGAGATCCACTGTGTAAATCTCAAGTCTGCATACATTTCTCTAACACTAGGCTTTCTTGTGATTCTGACTCTTAGGTGTTCATTTCTCTGTAGCACTTAACCTCTCATTACTGTGATATTCAATTCATAAATTTTTAATGGACCCCAGGACATGTTTCATCAAGTAGTATCGTGAGTCTTTAATTGTCCCCCCCTCCTTCTTATCTAAATATTTTTTCTGCATTTGGGCAATTGGCTAACCAAGGATCTCAGTCTCACTGGAAAGCTCAAGAAGGCTGGGAGTTAATTTTTCACTCTGACTTCAGCTGAGGCACAAGTAGATGAGCTCAGCTCCAATCTACATTCACTCAGACTCATGAAGAAGGATGAGGAACCTCTGTGGCTCCTTTCATGCAGCCCAGGTGCTTATATTAAGGTTATATTCTTAGAGCTTCGGGGACAATCGCTGATAACAGATTCAATGTCCATCCTGGCCATGGCAAGAAGTGGGTACTGCATGTTTGGATGCTGCTCCTGATGAAGTTATAACTGAGTCTGTTTGCCTGATCATTTGGCAACTCCCCAGCATCTTTCTAATGAGTAATTTTCTACTTAAATTGACTTGAGTTTCTGGAAGATAAAAATCATATTTGACATGGAGCAGAGAGAATGGCTTGATTCCTTATTCCCTTTACTGATGCTGAAGAAATTGAACCTTTGTGAATAAGGTTGACAGTGTGCATGGTCTTTACAACTCCTTCTGCTTCTCCTTTTTCCGTCTCTGCTCTCCCATTTCCTAGAGACCTTTGCTATCTGAGGATGAAATTTGGAGCAGGCAGAAGTGCTGTGGTGATCATCCCATTGGCTGAGTCTGTCATTGTTGGTAAGATCAATCTACTTTACTGAATTCCACTTCTGGCTTAACTTCCTTCTGGAAATCCTTGTGTTCTGTATGCATGACTCTTTCAATCTGCCTGAAGGTGTTTTTCAAAACTTGCAATTAAGAATAACTTTGATTCTGACTTCAAGTTCAAACACAAATGCATAGCACAGCAAGAACAGACCTGGCCTTGACTGTATTCCTGAACTCAACCCCAAGTTCATTATGAAGGATGTGACTTGCATCAGTGACCGCTTTCCCTCTAGGGAATTAGAATGGCTGCCCTTTTAGATAGAGGTTCACTCCCAATAAAATATAGGAGCTTTAAGCCCAAGCCTCTAAGAGATATAGTGTCTGGACTCACTTGAGACTTGACCTAAAATGGTGTATTTATTAGGTGTTTGCTGAAGTAAAACTGCCTACTGTGGGGAGCTGCTTCGGACAATGTGAGCTAGTGGAAGAGGCAGGTCAGAGCAGTGGTAAGGAGATGTTTCTGGTTACATCTGTGTTTGTGACTGAGACTAACTTCTCTTGGTCTGGGATTCTGAAAGCCAGCCTTAACTGGGACATGCCAACATAATTTAACTTTTTTCCCCCCTGTTGTTTTTAAAGAAAAAGATTAAAAATAGTCCTTGCAATATTTAAAGACATTATTCTTTGAGGATACAGATTGCTATCTCTGCTTGCACATTAGCATTTCAATATAATACTTGATGCCTGGCTTCTTTTTTTCTACTTCACATTTCTGTTTTCCATGAACAAAAGAGGCTGAGGGATGTGTAGAAAAGAGCAAATTTAAGCAGCAACCGTACTCCACTGAATGGAGACAGCACTGTCTAGTTCATGCAAACAAGGATGCCAAATTGTACCCAGACACCTGGCTTTTTCTTTCTAATGTTAACAGGAGAATCAAGAAATCTGTAGCCATTTGGTCAACAGAAGGGTTTAAGTTTTCAAGACAGCTATCTAAAATATGAACATTCAGAAACAGTCACTGGGACTGGAGTGATAGCTCAGTGGTTCAGAGCACTGGCTGTTCTTTCAGAAGACTCAAGTTCTATTCCCAGTGCCAACATGGTGGCCTAAAAATATCTGTAACTCCATTCCCAGGGAATCTGGTGTCCTCTTCTGGAAACCGCAGGCACCAGACATGTGTACTGTGTATAAACATGCATACATGGATGCAAACACACATACACACACACACACACACACACACACACACACACACACGTATACTCATGCATGCATGCAACATATAAAAATAATCTTTAAAAAGGAAACATTTACTGATTATCTGCAATAGATCAGACACAATACTAGACATTGCGATTATAAAGAAGAAATTTCATCTCTGACTTAAAGAATCTCTTAGATCAGAAGACGGAAATAGTTCTGGGCTCAACTTAAATGCAATTCTATTAGCTTCCATTTTCAACATTCTTCTTATGAAAAGACCACATATTATCTCATTTAATCCTATCTAGGACCCTGACATACTATCTACTATCATGTTTACATAAGAGAGCTGAGCCTTCCAAAATGTAAGTCTCTTTACCCATGTCAAACAGAAATCTAGCTAGGTCTGTTTTTTGTCTGTTAAACTACTGTTTTGTTTTGTTTTAAGATTTATTTATTTTATGTATATGAGTACACACTGTAGCTGTACAGATAGTTGTAAGTCTTCATTTGGTTGTTGGGAATTAACGTTTAGGACCTCTACTCGCTCCAGTTGGTCCCACTCACTCCAGTAGACTCCTCTTGCCCAGTCCCTGCTCACTCTGGCACAAAGATTTATTTATTATTATACGTAAGTACACTGTAGCTTTCTTCAGACGCACCAGAAGAGGGCATCAGATCCCATTATAGGTGGTTGTGAGCTACCATGTGGTTGCTGGGATTTGAACTCAGGACCTTTGGAAGAGCAGTCGGTGCTCTTACCTGCTGAGCCATCTCACCAGCCCTGTTAAACTACAGTTAAATATAAAAATAGATTTAGCTCCATAAACTTAAAAAAAGGAAAGATGTAGGCTAGAGAGATGGCTTAGCAGTTAACAGCACTTGCTGCTCTTGCAGAGGACCCAGGTTCAGTTTTCAGCACCACATCAGCTTAGGGGGGTGAGTATATATTCTATACTCTTCTGACCTCTATGGTATTCATACATACACGTAGACAGAACATTCATGCATGTAAAATAATTCTTTTTTAAAAAACATGTTCTTTTCACATATACTACATCCTGACAGCAGTTTCTTCTCCCTCCCCTCCTCCTATCCCTACTTCACTCCAGATCCACTCTTCCTCCATTTCTCTTAAGAAAAGAACAGCTTTCCAAGGCATATCAACTGAATACAGTATAACAAGTTACAACAAGACTAGGCACAAGCCCTCATATCAAGGTTGAACAAGGCAACCGAGTAGGAGGAAAGGATCTCAGGAGCAGGCAAGAGAGTCAGAGATACCAACCTTTCTCCACTGTTAGTATTCTCACAGAATGCCAAGCTATATAACTACTGCATATTTGCAGAGGACCTAGCATAGACCCATGCATGCTCTGTGATTGCATAAATTAATTCTTAAAAGTATTTTTTTAGAAGGTTCCTTCTGTTTGGGGGTTGTAGAGAGGAATCAGTTAAGAATGTAAATTTTGTAATGTTGTAGAGATTAGCATCATACAAAATGCAAAGGAATAAAGTTTAAGGCTTCAAAGACAAACCTAACATCTACTTAGAAAAATGAAATCTGAGCTGTCTTGAATAGTAGACTTGGTTCTTGGAGCTGAGACGAGTATCTAACAACACCAAAACCAGAGACATCCTTTTAAAGCAAATCAGGTTATAAAATGTTCAGTACCTTTTGTTCCCATTTCTGGGTTCATAATGACATTCTGCAATGTACTTATTGAAGCTGGGATTCTGGAAGAACAGACCAGGCAGATCCAGAACAGGCAATGTTCATTCCTATTCTTCATGTGGTAGGGTGATCGATGGCAGCAACAACTAAGTCTTTCAAAGACCAAAGCAAAAAACAAGGCACTTTTCCTTTTTTCTTTAGTCTTAAGCATGATCATTCAATATGACGTCATTACTCTCATTTGTGTTAAGTCTTCAGACAGGGAGCCACTGTGTGTCACCTTGTGGGCCAGGGTGTTCTCTCTTATCTAAGAATAGCTGCTGCTATTCCTTCTCAATGAGAGTGGATTTCTGATTCAACAGTAGCATATCTCAAAGGTCACCTGAAGGGTTTTGAATGCCATCTCTGAGAAAGTCACCATAAAAATATATTTATCCTAAAAAGCATAAAGCAGTTTTTGTCCTTGCATAAGATTCAATTGACACCTGCTGAGAACTGGGAATACCCTGACATAATTGTCTAGATACCATTTCCAAATAACACTCCCAACAGTCAGTGTTTGAGGCAAAATGAAAGGAATATTCATAGTTCTGTTTCCACTTAAACATGCAAATATTTACCACTGTTAAGTATAATTAAAATTATTATAGTAAGACGTCCATCTTCATGTGCAGGAATGAGCAAGGCCTTGGCGATGTGGTCAGTTGTTCCTTCCTACTATTTGATGAATAGTTATGATGTGGTACTAGTTGGAATGAGAATATCTCCTTTGGGCTCAGGCATTTAAATGTGGGGCCTCTAGTTATTAGGGCTGTTTGTGGGAGGCTTAGGAGGTACAACCTTGTTGTAGGAAATGCAGCCCTGGGAACTTTGAGAATTTATCACCTCCAGTTCAGTCTCTCGACTCCATGACTGTGGTTGAAGATGGAATTCAGCTTCCTGTTTAAGCCACCATTCCTGCCAGCTGCTGTGCCTTCCCACCACGATGGCCCCTTATCTCCCTGGAACTCTAAGCCTTCTTTCATATGTTGAATTGTCACATCAACAGAAATGTGACTAACAGATGCTGTTGTCCACAGTGTATTTGAAGACTGCAGCTTTTCACCAGTTTCTTCAGAATGACCCCTAGATTATTCTTTAAGCACTGTAAATAAGTTGTACCATTCCTTCTTCAGTATCAACGAGGTAGGGCCCTTTCCTTAGGATTGAGGGGAAAAACCTGACCTTGGACTTGATGTTTTGATCAATGTAATGCGATTTATCCAAGAACAAGAAGTCTGGATTACAAAAATTGATGACAGAAAGATGCATTTTTGTGGAAAGTCTTTGTTTTCAGATAGAGTTTCAATTTCTAGCCTTGTCTGGCCAGAAACTTGATATAGAGACCAGGCTGGCTTCAAGCCACAGAAATCCACCTGCCTTTGCTTCTCCAGTGCTGGGATTAAAAGTTTGTGATACAACTCCTGGCTCTGCCGTCATTCTTTGGTGGAGATATCTTCTGATAAAGTTTTGGATGGGCAACTGAGATCTTTTCACTTAACAAAAAGACAGGGAGATGTGTCTGCACAGTTCATTGAATTCAGCTGGGCCATGCTACATCCATGGCTCCACCACAGGGTGAACAGAGAAAGATGTAAAACAGACCTTAATGGCTGTGTTGGGTCCCTTTTCTTTTGGCAAAGTGAACACATTGTTAGCTACCTCTGAAACAGTTCCCCTGAGGTACATGGGTTACTTTGTTCTTGGATGAAGACATATGCTCAGGACTGGTTCAGGGAATTCCCTTAGCATCCAACAAAAAAATCATAAATGAATTGATGACTTTTGAATTCTTACTCCATAGTCACTCCTCATCCCCAGAAGGATGTCCTGGGAAAGAAAAAGACCTAGACTATATTGGATTTTAATAGAATATTTTAACCAGTCAACCATCAAGCAGAATAGCAACCAGTCAATTAATTAAGGGAGAAACCAAGCACATATTCATCAAAGCCACTATTTTGCCTCTTAATTATTACTCATAATCACTGTGATGGGTGTTTTTTCCTCTAAATTCATCAAGGTCTGAAATAAAAATGCCTGAATAGAAAATTAACAGTGTGAGACATTCCAGGCACATGAGTTCAGAGCAGAAATGATGAGATGTGCCTCCTTTCTTGGGTGAGGGCAATCAAAGTTTCTGATCAGTTTGGGATGACTTGTATCGCCACTCCTGTGGTCTGCGTTCCCATGTCATAAACTGGAGTGTTGAGTTAGGGGAGGCCCCGTATTTTCTTTGGTAATGACTGCATGGATCAGTTCTTTCTCAATCACAACTGTAGCTTGTTGGCTGATATTTGCTAGCTAGTATTGCTTTGGTTTTTGAAAGACTGTTTTTTCTTTTTCTTTTCCCTTTTCCCCCATCTTCTTGTCATTGTTGAATTAACCTGCCCTGAATCAAATAAATGTGTTTAAATGACTGGTGGGGAAAACACAAAAGTTTGTCACTATATACAGTAGATAGAGACATATGAAAGGGTTCCTATTTTTTCTGTTTGTTTGTTTTAGTCTGAGTGAAACAAAAAACTTAAGGAATCACAGCTGCTGTCTTTTTATTTATTTATTTTCATTTATGTATTCATTTATTTATTCATTCATTTATATTACTTATTCACTTTACATTCTGCTCACTGCCCTATTTTTTTACATCCTCTTCTACTAGTTGCCTCTCGCCCCAGGCACTTACTGTTCTGCTGACTCTGAGTGCTAAGATGTCCCACACCAGATGGGGAGCAGAGACTTGCCCCTGGTTCCTCTCCCCCAGTTCTACTGCTTCTTGTTCCACAACTCATTCTGAAGTCTAGGTGATGCTTTGCAATATAAGTGTGATCATGCCATTTCCTTTGTTGGTAGCCTATGTGGCTCTTCATCATATTTAAGAAAAAGTCCAAAGTCTTATGGTTAAAAGGCCATAAATAATATTATCTTTTTCTTTCTCTGCCTGTCTGTCTTTCCATGTGAGTGTAACGTATATACCATTTCCACATATATGCACACACACACACACACACATGCACACACACACACACAAACACACACACACACACACACACACACACACACACCATACATATACCATGTGGAACTTTAGCCATGAGCAGTTGAGAGAAGACAGAAGAAAGAGCTCAAAGGACCTGAAAGAGTGCTTTGCTCTGCCTCTGAATCATTTCTCAAACCTGTACTTCTCCAATCTTAGCTACATAGTTCTATTATTTCAGCTTCTTGAGTTCAGAGAAATATGTCTTCACATTCCTGCTGAATTGTAGAAGCTGGGTTGGTAGCAAACCTTGTATGTATAGAATGCTTTCCCCCATTCATATATACTTGAAGAGAGTTTCATGGCTACACTAGACATAGGATGAGAGTAGGGACAATGACTACTAAGACAGGGCAATTATACCAATATATTATAAAACAATCTATGGGGTATGTTCTCTCTCTCCCTCATCTGTTTTATGGTTTCCACACATTTCTTCCCTGTGGTGGTGTGACATTCTATAGTGATCATCTGATGTGAGCTAACTGGCATATTGTTAGGCTACAGCACCATTCCTTAGGCTGGGCTCTGAACTGTAGCTGCCATGCTTCACCAGTTGATTTGATAACCATCTGCCTGAGTGGCTGATAGATACGATGTACAACATGGATGTGTAGCAAAATAAGAGAAACGTTATGTCCCAGTTGGGACAGAGTGGACTGGCACAACCTTTTATCACACTGCTTAGATTTATTTATGATTTAAAGCCCATCAATTGTTACTGGAATTTTCTGTTTAGGTTTTCAGACACTCATTGAATGACACTATGTGTAAGATCCAGTTTAAATTGGCTTTAGGGGGAAAAAACATTCTAAGCCCATTTCCAGAGATTCAGATTCATGTCTACATGGATCTTGAAAGAAAATGTCCAGGCTATATCTCTGTCTTTCATCTTATTCTTCAGTTTTGCTTTTCTTTCACTTTCTCCTGTTGCAGATGCTTTTCTCTATTCATCCAGGAACGGTGATGAACTTCATGCTCATCAATTCTGTAGTCCCATAAAACAGAGAATATCTCCCTCATTGTTTCCTTAAAAGATTATCAGAGTAGGAAGTGCAGTTATGCTGGTTAGTTTTGACTGTCAGCTTCTCTTGACCTAGAATTACCTAAGAAGATAATCTCAATTGAAAAATGATATATGTCAGCTAGGCTGGGATTTGTCAGTGGGGGAAGATTATCTTGCTTGTTAATTGATATGGGTTGATATAGCCTACTGTGGGCAGCACCAGTCCTTAGGCTAGACCCTGAAATGTATAAATGACAAAAGGTAGCAAAAAGGACGCCAGGATCCATGTTTTTTTTTTTCCTGTCTGTTCTTGAATGTGGGTAAGATTTAAGTTCCTCCTTTGACTTGTGCATAATAACGGACTGTAACTTGGATTGTAAGCCAAATAAACCCTTCTCTTAAATTACTTATTAGGGCATTTTACCACAGCAACAGAAATGAGCCTAGGAAATAGCTAACAGTTTTTAACACACCAACAAATTTAATTAGGCACACAGGGAAATGTGGCATATTTAATAACAAATACAAAATACAATGCTAAATATATATATATATA
>JADRCD010187372.1:1938-28372 GCA_019843815.1 Montemys delectorum
TCTATCTATCTATCTATCTATCTATCTATCTATCTATCTATCTATCTATCTATCTTTCTATCTATCTATCATCTACCTCAGTTGTACTGCCTGCTGCTCAGGAAATCTCAGAAACTCTATTCTTCCTCATCATGGCTCTGGCCTCTCGTCTTGTATATTATGGATTTTTTTCCTCCACTCATTCTTCACAGTGTATGCCTCTCAAGACCCTGATCTCAGCTGGATTAATTTGCTTCTTCACCATCTCCTCAACTCCATCATCACTCGTTAATGGAAAACACAATTAATTAATGGAAATCCCCAATTTCTATCTCTTCTCCTAATGTTTCCTGGTGATGTCAGACACTAACTGCCCAGAAACATCTTCAATGTCCATTATTTCTCTCGTACTTACTCATCAGGGCTCTCTATTTTCTCTTGTCCCCCTACATTATGCTGTTTTTTTTTTTTTCCCAAAGCTAAAACTCACACTTACTTTTCTTTTCTTCTCATTTCCTAACCTAAACAGCAGGGGGTTTCTCCACTTTTGTTTTAATTTCATCACCTTTACCATTTAGCATCTGAGCCATTGTTCTCTCTTGCCTGATCACAAATGTCTGTCAATCTCACTCCTTTTATTCTTCCTTTGTCTTCCAGGCCAGTTCTCTAGTCAGTGGTGAGTGTTCTTGTTAAGATGTATTATGCTTCCATCCCTTTATATCTTTATATCTTACAGCTGTTTCCCATTCTATCAAAAATAAATTCAAGTTTTTTCCAGGTTTACCAGGCACTGCCTGATCTAGCCACTGTGTGACTTTCTGTCTCCTTGCTTATGACTTTCCCCTTTTAGTCAGCCCTGATCCATCTGCCCTGGCTTTGTTTGTTAGTGTGTGTTTTGTTTTCTATCCTGCAGTACACCACACTTATCGCTGCCCCTGGCTCTTTGCACTTCTTCCCCACACCCACAGAGCATGCAGCCCCAGTACAGAGCCTTTGCCATTCAGAGTATAGAACATTTTAAAAGCATAGAACTTCAGAGTTAGAAGCATTGAGGTTCTCCCAATAGAGAAAAATAGAATGTAGAGAGCTGAGGGTCTTACCTTCATACAGGAAGTGGTCACGCTGAGAACTCTCCCGCATCACCAATTTCCTTTCGTTTGAATTTTTTCAGAGGAGCTAATTACTCTGTGTAGTCTTACAGTTCGGATTTTCAATGGCTCTAATTAGATTTAAACAATGGCCCAACCTTCCCTGTCAGAATTAGAAGCTCTGGACTTCTTTTTATACTTTCCTCCAGGGTACAAATTTCCCGACAATGAGGTAGGTCAGAGAAAAGAAGATGCAGATGAAGGTGTGATAACATTTTAATGGCAAAAAAGTGTGGGCCCTTTTCTGAGGTCACTGTGCCTCTCCCTGCGTTGACTCGTTTTCCTGCAGCTCTATCGGACCATTGCACAGACAAAAAACTCTGAGCTCACATCTCCTGGCAATGCCACTAAAATCAGTTGCTTTTCTAAATGGCAGAGCTAGTGACTCTACTCTCATGCTTTAAATCCTTCAGTGGCTTTCTTTAGCAGAAGCATAAATGCCAGTCTCCTTGAGCTGGCTCTATAGCCCTGTCTCATGCCTGCTTTCATCCTTAGCTTCATCCACTGAATCTCCATCCATTCCTTTACCATACGGACAGCCACTGCTTGGCAGACCATCCCACAGCAGCCGCACACATGTCTTGCTTGCCATCTTTCATCTCATGAGTGCTCTTACATTTCTGTTCTTTGTAACATGAAGCAGGTGATGCCATGTCTGTTGCTCCCTGAGTGGACTTTTCTAGGCAGTCATTCGCTTAGCTAGTATCTTGGGCATCTTGCACATGCCCCAATTAGAGAGTTTCCCGTTGTCAGAAGAGCTGTTTATTGTTGCCCTACTCACTACTCTGCTGGATTGCAAGCCCTTGATGGACAAGAATTGTGTTTCATTCTTTTTGTTCTCCACGGAACGCAGTTCAGAATCAGGCACGTGGTAGTAACTGAAAAGGTGTTGGATGAATGAGTAACGAGTGGATGTGACTGGCATGCTGGCAAGGGGCAAGAGCAGCCTCCCCAAAGAATATTTTAATGGATTCTCATCTGCCACCGCCTCAACCACGCCTCTTCCAGTCCGACTGATATTTCACAGACTTTACAATAATCTCTCCCCAGGGTTCAGGAGACCAATTACTCTTGCCAGGCTCCTTCTGGCAGGCACTGCCCCTGGCTCTCTAAAGGGCCCCTTGAGCCATCTATGAGGTCCCAAACATGAACACATGCTAGGAGATTTCACTGCCATTTGTTTATCACAGTGCATTCATTCTGGATGCTACGCACAATGACTTCTAAATTTCGAGTTTTTTTTTTTTTAAATGGGTATTTTAAGATAGATGGCATATATCACTTAGAACTCTTTGCAATTTATCATAGCAAATTATACCTTTGCTTTAAAAAATAATTTGGATTTTAAAAGTCAGTTGGTTAAAAGGGAAAAATTTAAGTTCAAAAAGCAGTGGTGGGTGGCAAAACCCGTGACGAGCTATCTAAATGAGCAATGACTAGGGAATAGCTGATTTCATTCATTTCATCATTCAGTCGTGTCCTCAGATGTTTAGGGCACCTGACATCCCAGATCCTACTTAGTGTCAGAGTCATTCAGGTGACAAGCACTTCATCTTGGACCCTCTTCTTTAAATTTTAGAATGTTTCCCCAGGCACTTTGCACATGCCAGAGTCCAGGAATAATCTGTTAGCACTCACAGGGATGGGGATTGACATGGTGGGATGAGAATGGTGTGTTTTCTTCTGAATAAAGGAGAATTTATATGAATATGTGTGCATATATGTGAGTGTGGGTTAGACGTATGGTTTTGTTTCTAAAGAACAGAACATGCCAGAAGATACAATACTTCTCTCTCTCTCTCTCTCTCTCTCTCTCTCTTTCTCTCTCTTTCTCTCTCTCTCTCTCTTCTCTCTCTCTCTGTCTGTCTTTCAGACATATAGTCATATATACATGAACATACAGACAAGTGTTAGAATTGTTAAGTGATATTATATAGGAAGTAAATAGATTGGAAAAATTACCTGTTGAAAGACAGGCAGTGAATAAGAGAAAGAGAACCAACATTTGTGCCTATCAGAATTACAATTAGTGCTTCCTCTCTACCTATCTGACCTCCTATTTTTCTCTATAAAATGAGAGGATTGGATTGGATTAGCAACAGACAGTCGATTGCAGTGCTTGAGGACTTAATGCCAGAGGATTTTGGAGAGAAAAAAATTCTGATAGAAAACCCTGGTTGAGTAGGAAAATGTTTTGAATAATTAGTCATGTCTAGTATGCATTTGGGAGGAGAGGTTGAATAATTAAGTATATCTGGTGCAAGACTGAGAGGGAAGAAGGATTTCATAGTTGCTTTTCTACGGATGTGGAGAAACAGCATCACCAAAGCAACACAAAGAAGAAAGGATTTATTGGGGCTTACAGTTTCAGAAGGTGAGTCCATGGTTATCTGCCATAGACTGGGTTTGTTGTGGGGACCTCTTGTTCCGTGGGATGAGAGTTCTGGTCAGGTGGGCAAAAAATTCGGCGAGTGACAGACAGAGTCAACACAAGGAAGGGCTGAGTCTAAATGTATTTCCTAAAAATGGCATGAGGTTTTCAGTCATTACAAGAGAGAGATGAAAATCTGGCAGCACAGCAGTTGAGGTACATCTGAGGCCACCTGAAACACACTGGGTCTAAAGTAGCAGCCATCTCCTCTGGACTGGTGCAGCACACCTGGGCTCTGAACATGCTCAGGCCCATGCAGTCTGGTGGGAGTCCGGGGCGGCGGGGGGGCACTTCGGGTGTGCCAGCCAGGAGGGTAGAGGCTCGAATCTTGAATCTAGAACGCTGACTGCTGCACACTGTCTCTCACACACACACTTGGCTCAAGGTCCCACCTATCCTTAGCAAAAGGCCCACTGTGCTAACCTTCCAGGCTAGTAGAGACAAGTCTCTTTCTTGCTAATTCCTAGAGTGGTTCAGCTGCAGTACCTGACTGAGAATGAGGATTCTACTTGACCTTGCCCTGGGATAAGTCTCCCATGCTGTAAGCTTCAATGCCCTACCCACAATGCTGAAGGCAATTAGTCTGGATGGGTAACATTCTTTACAAAATTCCAAGACAGGGTTTGGCTAAGATGTTGGAACATTGGTAAAGGTCAGAGAGCAATGTCCAATTTTGTCTAGCTATTAATAAATCATATCTTGGTGGGCACCTAGCACTCGAGTTTGCAAGGACATATCCTGGGCTACCTCTGAGTTAGGGGATGCCATGACTGACTGAATACCCAGGAGGCACAAACTCCCTTTGAAGTCATAACACCTCTTGTCTGCAATCAGGCTTTTACCCCTGATATTGCAGATGTAACTGGAGTAGACAAGTGGGCGTGACAGTTATCATGACAGGGAATATGGCAGGAGGCAGACAAACTTGGTGCTGTAGCAGCAGCTGAGAGCTTATACCCATAAGCATGAGGCAGAGGGGAGGGAGAAGGGAGAGGGAGACAGAGAGAAACAGAAAAAGTAAGAGAGAGACAGAAAGAACTAGAAATGGTATGGGCTTTTGAAACTACTCTACTCCCATCCCCAGTGATACACCTCCAACAGGGCCACATCAGCTAATCTAATCCTTCCCAAACAGTTTCACCAGCCAGGAAGCCAAACATTCCCGTATATGAGCCAATGAGGGCCATTCTCATTTAAACCACCACAAAGGGGAACATTATTGACATACTGACCTTACTGTTGCCACATTGGATCACTTGAAAGAGACTCTCAAAGTCTGACATTCTGTGACACTTCATAAATCAGCTACATTTTCCTAATGTAGAGTTTGTGAATATGGCACAGATGGCCAAGTGGTAATGGTGGGGATGGACAGCTTCTAGTCTATCACACAGGGCACGTGATAAGCAGCTTCTCAGATGTGCCCCCTCCCACCACAATTCTTTTTCTATTCATGCTCTTGTGGGATTCTCTCCCTTGATTGTGGATTATATTTATCTTTTTACTTCTGATATATAAAATATAGGAGAAGCAATGGAATGTTATTTCCAAGGTTATCTTACACAAAATTGTAACACTCCTTTCCCTAGCTCCTTCCCCTTTCTCTCTCTTCCTCTCTCTATTTCCCTTGCTTTAAATCATTCAAGAGAAAACTCTAGAAAACAATAAAATTATGTCACAGACAACAATGACATGAGACCTTCTAATTGTCGTGTAAGTGAGCATGGACATGGCTTCTCCTCTAGATGACTCCTTCATCAGCTGATGTCTTGATTGTACCAACTGGTGAGGTGTTAAATCAGAAACATCTGGCAAATGCAACCTGGATCTCTGATGCACAGAAACTGGGAGATAGCAGGTGTTTGAAGTTGCTCAGATTTGGAGCCTTGGTGTGTGACTGTTAAGTGAAAATGTAAACAAACACGTAAATCTGGGTTTGATGATCACTAAGGTGAGTCCTGACTAAAGTGTGTACTGAAATCCACACTTTGTATGTGAAGGGTTATTTCAAGCCCTTATTGGCTTATGGCTGTTCCAACATCCTCTTGACATACAGATATCTGGGGATGAAGTACACACTCTATGGTAAGTTCTAAACTTCCATTCTAGTTTCCAATTGGATATAGCCAAAAAGTATGTCTGATTGACATCTACCTGAATGATGTCTATATAAGTTTTCCTGGTCCAATATCTACCTTTGCCTCATCTTAGGCTCCAACTACAAAAGTAATCATTCTAGACTCACCCCCATTCACCGTATCTTATCTCTAGGGTCCATACCACTGCATTTCTAGGCTCTCATACCTGGCTAGGGCAAGAGCTTCCTATTTTCATTTTCAGATTTGTCGCCAGGTGTCTGTCTGTGCTGTGTCCATTTTAATTCCTGCCCCTTTATCATTAAATGTTGAATATTTAATGTTGAAAAGCATATGTAAAACGACCACTGCCCTTCACTTCAGTACCGTAAAACAGCTTTAAGTTTGGACAGCCTCCCAGTCTCCATCTGTATGCAAGAACGCATTTATTTCATTTGATGGTCAGACTAATATTTACACAGATTTGGTGTTCTTTTGGTATTTTATTAAATAGTAAACTTTTTTTTTTTTTTTACAAATTACAATAGCATCTCTGGAGTTCTCACTTTGAATGACTACATGTTATCCCATGAAGAGGATAGATACTATGATTTTGAGAGGTTCTTTTTTGGACATTTGTTCCTTGGATTAAGTAACACGGGTTTGATCTTCTAAGCAAAAGCTGTTTGTCCCGGTTTAGTTATCTTACACCAGGGAGTTTTGTAGACTAGAATCCCTAGACCAACAACCCTTAGAGACATTTAGGTGCTGCATAAGTGTTCTAGGGCCTGTTTCCCTTTTCATTCTCCATTTTCCTTTCTGAGGCATGGTCTTTCTCTATAGCACAGGCTGGCCACAAACTCCGACCAGTTTTCTCCCCTCAGCCTCTTGACTGTTGGGATTATAGATGTGAGTCTCTGTGCCCAGCTTCTGGTGACTATCTGAAAGGGTTAAATGTGGGGCTCTTGATGCCCAAAATGAAAACACAATGTGTTTTATTAAAAAAAAAAATACACATAGTAGAGTACGTGTGTGTGTGTGTGTATATATGTGTGTGTGTGTATGTACATATGTATGTATATTGACACATATATACACACATATGGTTAAAGATGTGGTGGTAAGGTATATAATAACAGCTTCCAAAGTTAATATGGTAACTGTCTAGATGAAAGCATTTAGGGAAGAAGGAAGAGTAGAGGCAATTTAATTCCAGATTCTAGGGCAAAATGAATTTTCTCTGTTCTAATAGCTAAGCAAATTGTGCTCTCCTGCTACAGTCACCCCAAATCCAGCAGCCTCCTAATTTCCATGCCAACTTTGTGCCCCTTGCCTCACTCTCAGTGTGTTCTTCCTCAGTGGGTTAGCAGTTGACTGTACAGGGCTCACAGTCCTGTCTTTGCATACACTGCACCATTTAGAAATACTCTGAGGTTTTGACTCAAGATTTTTTTTTTTCCAAAAGAAGGTCTCACTATGTAGCCCTTGCTCTCCTGAAACAGAGACCCTCCTGCCTCTGCTATCCAAGGGCTGGGATTAAAGCAATGTGCTGTGATGTCTGGCTGCCTCAGGCCTTTTACTACCACAAATGGCTTTAAGTTACTTTTATTTTAAAACATTTCTTTCTAAAGATTTCTCCTTCTTCCTTTCTTGGTCTCCATCTTCCCCACATGTTTCCCCCCAAGTTCTTCCTTCCTCTTCTCTTTAGGCTGAGCTCTGTAAACCGAGCTACTGCCAATACAGAAATCAAAAGTAAAGACCATATCTAGTACTGGTCTCTCAGGCTTGCTGCTCATCTTGCAGAAGCAACATGATCATGGATATGACAACTTTTTATTCCTTGCTTCCCTCATCTACAAAATGGGGCTGTTACAACTTCTTTGTATACAAAATAGGTGATATTTAAACAAGTCGATATATTTTTCAGGAATTAGAGCAATGTTAGCACATGGTCTGTACTCAGGAACAGCCAGACAAATGACCAAACACTTCCCAATGATTTCCCAAGAAGTAATCCCTAGAAGTCAAATTGCTGAGACAGGATCACAGAACCTTGTCATTCTTCCCATAAGTAACTCCCACAAACTTGTACTGATTTCAACTGGGCACGTGTGCTAACTCTAAGGCCTCTGCCTCACTCAGCGCTGATCAGGGCAGGATGGAAGATGAATGCATGTTTGTGACCTGGTGTTGCCTTGGGCTGAGAAGCTGGGCTCACCTCTGAGAACTAGCTAGCAGTCAGTCTCACCAAGGTGCTAGGAAGACTTCCCTGTAGCGGTGTCAAACAACAAGCTCATCCTGGAGAGAAGTTAAGGAGAAATGTGATTGCCTGGGAATACGGACTGCTCCGTCAGGAAGATTCCTAGAAGCATGAAGAAGAGGCATACTTAAATGGTTCTGCCTGTATGTCATAGCCAGGGATTTGTAGACTAAAACACGGAGCAAACCAAGTCGTTACCTCCCTGGTGCTTCCTGACCCACATTCACAGAAGCCTGGTCTTCTTTCTTCTTCTGTGAGGGACATTAATAGCTCCGGTCTTTTTAGTAGACAGAGAGGTTCCGGGTATCTGAAGACCTTAAGAGTGACTGATGTGCGCGACTGCAAGGAATTCAACACATGCTGACAAAACCCAACTTCCTTCCAAAGGAACCCACCCACCAGTTCCTCCTTGCTTCTAATTTAGCAGTGTTTGAGATGTTCTTATGATTGCCTAGTATGTAAGACAGGCTACTGCCTGGTGCTCCTACTGGCAGTGATGGAAACCAAGTTTATGATGTAATACCAATAATGAAAAGAATGGAAAACTAATATTGATGGAATATGTCAATGCAATAGGACTTCCATAAATTTTTCACACAACATCTCTGTGTGGTGGATATTATTATCCTCACTGTACATTACATGAACTAACTGTTGTGCCCTTACTCATCCAACAAGGATTTAAATTCCAGTCTACTCTCTAAGAGCTGAGGTGGGGTTTTTTTTGTTTGTTTGTTTGGTTGTTTGGTTTATTTTGTTTTGTTTTGTTTTGGTTTCTCTAAAGTAGGTAAAGTGGATGAGAACACAATCATGGAAAGCAAAAGAAAGAGTAATAGGGATGTTTATAATCCTGATATTTAGGAAATGGAGGATTAGAGTTTTAAGGACTTGTTTAGCTACATGAAGAGTTTAAAGTAGGCTGTCCAGGAATCTGTCTATAAATAAATAAATAAATAAATAAATAAATAAATAAATAAATATGGTATAGCTGTAAAGAAAATTGAAATTAGAAAAAAAATTGTAGGGAAGTGGATGGAACTAGAAAATACCATTTTGAGTCAAGTAATCAGTTCTAGAGAGACAAACATCACTTAATCTCTCTTCTCTGTGACTCGTAACTCTAAATCCTCAGATGTGAGCAGATAACTTAGAATAACCACAGACACCAGGAAAGTAAAGAGGGGGAGGGGAACAACAAAGATGGAAAAGAGGGGCATTCATGATTTGAATGGGAAAATGGGAAAAAGTGTGTGTGTGTGTGTGTGTGTGTGTGTGTGTGAGTGTATGTGCATGTGTATATGTGTGTGTGTGTATGTGTGTGTGTGTGTGTCTTTAATTAGGAAGAGGACAGATGTCAATACAGAAGGAAAGGGAGTGAAGAAGATAAAATAACAACAAGACGTCTGAAAATCATAAGAAATCATACTATTATCTTATTTAAAATTGCATATAAGCCGATGCGTAGACACATAAAAATATGGTTTAAAGTAACATTTCCCATCTGAGCTGACAATGCTGTCTACAAGAGCCAGACATGGACAAAACCCCCAATACCAGGCATGAGAAACTCCCTTTTGGGTTGGCGGTCAGTGTTGTCCAAGAGACTCCTAAAGCGTTATGGGCTATTGCTGTTGCCCTTGGTTACCTCTCAGAGGTTGAAAGTAAGTCTCTATTGCTGAAGGTGCTGTGTACTTTGGCCATGGGGCCTGAGGATCTGTCGTGGAGCTGACCTGAGAGCCTCTTCCCTGGGCTTAGTTCTCATGGTACCAGAAGCTGGCATGCAAGCTTCTAAAGGAAAGAAGTAGCAACAGTTCTATGAGCTATATGACATGTATGAACTACAACAACAACCAGAATAGCACAGTAAACAGCAGCTCTCTAATTGGACTTAAGGGCCACTCAACAATAGGGAAGTTTTGTCTGGCCAACTACCCAGGGTTGGAGGTGATGGATCTTGGCTGGAAACCTACAACTATCACTTTCCTAAATGAGCAAACTTCCAAACTACATTCTCAATAGTTGTCTTTATATCTACAGATAACTATAGTTCTTACCAAAAAAACTTTTTATTTGCAATAAATATGGGACCATTGCATGAACACAGCCAATCAAAATGTAGATAAGTGTATGATATCCAGTATAATACCCAGTCTCAACTGATACACCTACAACACTGTCCTGAAGTGTTGTCCCTAAGCACCTAAGGCTCAAGGAACATTAAAGCAAAGGAGACAGAAAGATTGTAAGAGACAGAGGAATAGGAAGTCTGTGAGACTGAATCTCCTAGAAATGTCCAGGAATCTACATCTATGAAGTCTCATCAACATGGTTGCCTAAACAAGACCTGAAAAAGGAACTTACTGATAGACCTGATAACATGGAAGGTGGAAAGATTGTAGGATTCCAACTTGAGACAAAAAACTATAGGCAACTAAGGAATGCTGAGAGTGGGAGAAATAGGTTTTGTTTTTTTTGTTTTTTTGTTTTTTTATGCCTCCCCACTAGGGAAGAGCAGACCAAATTGGTTATGCAATACCTAATGCTCAGTCCTGAAATTATATACTTACAAGTAACATCATATGAACAGTTTGTATTTATATATTTAGGAAGACACACAACAACAATTAAAAAGAGATCTGAATTTGAGATTGAACAAGGGGTAGTAGTACATGTCGTGGACTGTAGAAAGAAAAGGAAAGAAAGAAAATGATATAATTTAATTTCACAAACTAAAACCAAACAACTAAAAAAAACCAAAAGACAGAGAACATGAGAGAGAGAGAGAGAGAGAGAGAGAGAGAGAGAGAGAGAGAGAGAGAGAGAGAGAGAGAGAGACTTCACCCAGCCATCTGATGTCTTGGATCTTACAGATTTCTGAGCCAACTAACTGTCCTCTGCTACCTTGTGTCCGAGCAGTCAGGTAGCCCTCTTGGCCTCTCCCACAGAGAGCCAACTTGTGGCTGCCCAGTTTGTCAGTACTCAGCAAGTTTGTTGACCTGATTAGCCTATGATAATTATCTGTTGCAGCTACACGTGGGGGCAGGAAGAACTAAACAGACAGCCCTGTTGGCTGTGTCTCCACAGTTCAAAATCCACAGAACATTCCTCTCAAGTTCTGGAGATACAAAGTAAAATCATCTTCGCAGAGTCCTTTCCCTGTTTGTCTTGTCCTCTCTCTTGCCCTCTATCATGTACCTGCTGGGGGTCACTAATTTCTGTGTATAAAGAGATGCAGAGAGAGGAAGGAAAGGCTAGCTACTTGTTTCCAGAACAAGCTGAGCCAGATGATACATATTTAATACAAGTGCTTTGCAAGGCAGGAGTCACGTCTCCAAGAAGTATAGAGGTTTTTTCCAAGAAGTAGAGAGGTTTTAAAAGAGAATTTCTTTGGGATAAAATCCTGAAGAGACTGTCTTAAAATGGCTTTCAGAGGAAAGAGCAGAAGGCTGGCTTATGTCTAACATGGCAACATACCTAGGACCAAGCGTTGATATGCCATGTCTCTTCTCTTCCTTTAGTCTTCATGCATGTGGATTTTGCCATTGTCTTCAGATCCTTTAACCTTGAGCAGGTAGGCAGATGCTGATTTTCATTTTCTCCAGTTGATGCTGCCTATGCATTATGGACAAAACTTCCTCTGTCTGTAATTTCTCTGGGATAAACTCCTATTTCAGAATGATCAGCCATTTTTGATGTGTGTGGCCGATCTCCAGAAGATCTGTGGTAAGTTTTGTGTCCAGAATACTGTGGAGGTCCAAAACTAGCTGAACTGAATGCTATATTTCATTTGCTAATTCTGTTGGATTTGTTTGTTGTCTGTTGGTGACTGACTTGTAGATTTATTATTAACCTGGGCATTGGCAGTGTGATTATGGCAAATCAGTCATAGATATCCAGAGGCTGCTCTCTAGAGGGACTGTGGAAAACCGAGTGATCTTAGAAGTAGATTTGGACAGAGGGGGAGCATAGAGAACATCTCTTGGGGAGGGATCTTGACATTAATACCTTTGCAGAGAGGAGACAAAAGTACAATTGGGTAAAGGGAGAAGCCACATTGTTCCTTATGCCCACACGTTCTACAAAGAGTTAAAAAAATAAATGGTGCCTATAGAGAGCTTCCTCATGCTGGGTTGAGAAGCACAGTCATTTATACACCACCAGTCAGCCACTGGATGGGTGTGTAGGACCTTGTAATAGGTTCTACTCAGCTGACCTGGATGTGGGACTCTCTGTCCACAGAAGTCTTCTTAGGCAGTGGTGCATTCTTTATTCATGAAGGGGGACCTGGACAGCAGCTTGTCCCATCCAGGGATGTAAAGAGCTTGAGAACAAACTCACTGAACTCAGGTGCATTTTGTTCTTGTTTTTAATCCTCACAAAATAGTGCCTTAATTTCTCATTCAAGTTTAGTTCCAGATAGCTGAGCTTCAGGTGTTGGCCCCTGCCATGGTGGCTCTGCAAACAGAGGAAGGGAAAGCCAGCAGGCCAGGTGTACAGAGTTCAGTGGGGAGAGATCAATGAAGAACACATAGTATAGAAGAGTCTCTCAGACTTAGATGGTGTCTTAGTCATTGTTGTGAGGAGACACCATGATCCATTATTGTTATATTATGTATTATATTTACACACATACACACAATTATATTATAAAGGCAAACATTTAATTGGAGTTGACTTATAGTTTCAAAGATTTAGTCCATTATCATCATGGTGGGAAGCAGGGTGGCATGCAGTCAGACAGTAAGGTAGTTGAGAGTTCTACATCTGAATCAGCATACAATAGGAAGAGAGAATGGGTCTGTCTTGAGCTTTGGAAACTCCAAAGCCCACTCCAAGTGATACACTTCTGCCAGCAAGGTCACACCTACTCCAAGAAGGCCACACCTGCCCTGTCAAGTAGCCTCAATCCTTAATGACCAAGCATTCAAGTATATGAGCCTATGAGGACCATTTTTTATTCAAACCACTACAGATAGGGAGCTTCCAACTCTCTGAGAAAGGCTTAGCCTAATGTTAGAAGAAAACACAGGGAAGCCAGGAGAAAGGCCACTGTCACCATTTCCTCTCATTCTCCCACTCATTTTTCCAGGTCTTGAGCCACAATGAGCAATGCATGTTCTTTAAGCCTGGAGTCTGTTCTTACAGGGTGCTTTGCCTGAAAGCTCTTCTCACCCAGGTGCCCAAGCCTCATTTCTTCTTCAAAGCCCATGGAAGCCCTCCACCCCCATTTTGTTCTCTGTAACGTCCCTCTAGTGTCCAGGTGGAGGTCTCTGAAAGGCAGATTCCTCTCCTGGGGTGTCCCTTTCAACAGCAATTAGCATCTTTGCCTGCCTCTGCCTTTATCGAATAGCTTGCCTTCTCCACTGAACCGTTCACTTGGACTTCTTTCTCCAGGCCTGACTCACAGCAGGGGAGAGTGTTGCTGGGTGACTGAACTCCAGTCAACTCATTGAAATCTAATCCATGAGCATCATTGTTGGAACTCAGAAGCTTCTCAATACATACATGCATATATACATACATAATACATACATACATACATACATACACACACACACACAAATACATACACACATTGAATGAATGTAAATGTTCAATTTAACGTTTCCAGCAAGTGTCTCTTCATAAAATCATTCTGTGAGGGGGAAAGGTATCCGTCTTCTATTCCAAATGGTTTCCTCTTCTAAAGATCATCCTCCAGTCTCACCAACTCCACTTACCAAGGGGCAGACCAAAGCCTGTCTCCTTAACACAGAGTCTTTTTTTCTTCTTGTTCAGAAACCAAACCTGCATTGCTATCTGAGATGAATAACCCCAGCTAAAATAGAACCCACTGAATCTTCTAGCCAAGGAGGCCGCTGGCAGAGACTGAGACTGGGGGATGGGCAGAAATACATTTGGAAGCATAAAATTTCCCAGGGTCAGGGCGTTTCATTAGGAGACTTCTAGATGTGTTTTTCTCTCTAAAGACTCAAATGAAAGTCCAGAGAATTTACCAACTACAGTGAAACATTCTAGGGCATTAAAATCCTTTATCACTAGGAGTCCTGGTGCCCATTAAATTGTAAACAAATTTGTGTGTTGATCTAACAAATGCCTGATTTTTTTGTGTTGTTTTTTTGGTTCATTCTGTTTCATTTTTAATTAAAATCATTGCATCGATTTGTTTTTAAAATAATAGAGAAGACGCTGACTTTGTAGGTTGAGAAATAAATTATCATTTGAAGGATTAGAGTGGCTCCTCTTTTGATTTTAATAAAGATTAGAAGAAGAGAAAGACGCACAAAGGAGTGAATGCAGCTCCCCCAATATAATGAGTTAGGCTGCTGCCCCCTTGATCAAACAAAAGAACAAATGCATTAAACAAAGAGTGTAGATGTGACATACCATCTCTGCTCTTGCAAAGGATTTTCCAGGGGATTTAGAAAGTTGTAGCTTGTCCATGTTCTGTTATTTCTGAGTATATGAAAGCCAGTACTCTGTTAGCTTATGTATTGTTTTTGTGTGTGCTTTGCTTCCTGGTAATAGAGTCTTTCTTTAAGAAAAGCAAATGGGAGATAGCCCGGTCCTGGTTAATCTGTTCCCCCTTTCACACACAGACCATTGTCTGGATGTACTTCCCAAGAGACACAGTCATTATGTCCTGGGCCCCCTCTCCCAAGTCGCCAGCCTGTACAAAAGGAACAGTACATCTTGGGAAGAGCCTGCTGGATTTCCATTTGACACTGGAGCTGTTTGGCTTTGTGCGAACCTCAATGCAAATTGTGCCGGTTCCCAAGGAGCAACAAAACAAAAAACGAGGCAAGAAACAAATTTGGTTGTGGCTTGTCGGTGTTCCTCTGGACACCCTCCACTCCAAAGGGGATGAGTTTGAGGGTTTCTGTTGTCTTCGTGGGTGACTGTCGAGCTCTGAATAACTTCAGTCCCCATGGAGCTGCTGAGAGGAGGCTGCTCCCCAGAATAGGAACTTCTGGATCTGTTCCTTTGTCTCTATATCCACTGAGACTGCACCAGAAAGCAGAGAAGTCCACATCCCTGTCTGTTAGCATGCTCTAGGAGTTTCAACTGAACTGATGTTTAGTTGCTTCTTTTTTTATTGGAGTTCCCCCTCCTTCCCGGTTCTAAACACAGTCTCAACTAAACAAATACACTCAAATAGCCCTGGTAGCCTCAGATGTCCCTCGCCTCTATTCTTTTTCTACTTCAATGAAAGAAAATGTAGAGGCCATGGAGGTTTCTCAGGAGTGATTTCTGCTTGCTGTCTCTTGCCTCCCAACTTCTGCTTGCTTCTCAAATGACTTCAGTGTGGATATTTCCCTTTGTTCCATGTATGACTTTACAGAGGTCCCTGGCTCCTGCCACACTCAACGCTGTGACCTCATTTACTTATTTATTATCTCTTCGTTCAGACCATGAACACTTCTAGGATGGAGGTCATACTCAACTCATCTTTATTCATGGAGCTGTGATGCTCAGGTATGTTGACTAAATGAATATATTCCACAATGGTTGCATTGCCATAGCTTCTTCTCTTAAGTTATGGGGAGAGGGGGCTGGGAATAACATTTTGTAAACACTTGTCCTTGTACCAGGCACAGTACTGGGACTAATCACACATACACAATCATATATCATCAAGGCGTTATGAGCAGAGGTAGTTGAGGCTCTAGAAGACAAGTAATTTATTCTGTATGACACAGCTAGAGAATAGAAGGTGGCTATCGAGATGGCTATCGAGGTATATCTAAAGGCATTTCTAGTCCTTTAGGCTAGGTAGGATTTTGGTTAAAATGTTCCAGGAATGGACAGTCTTTTATACAAATGAAAGATTCACACAAGCTAAGACTGGGGAAAAAAAATCTTTGAGACTGACTCTTTTTCCTTAGCTGATCATGGATTTCTCCATTAGAGAGATAATAGCAGCAACCTTTATCATTTATTATTATTATTATTATTATTATTATTATTATTAATGGGAGCTGGGCAGTGGTGGTGCACACCTTTAATCCCAGCACTCAAGAGTCAAAGGCAGGAGGATCCCCGAGTTGGAGGCCAGCAAGGTCTACAGAGTGAGTTCCAGGACAGCCAGAACCTCTGCATCTCAAGTGCTGGGACTAAAGGTGTGCATCACCACCGCCCAGCTCCCTTTAATCAATCAATCAATCAATCAATCAATCAATAAAAAGGTTGCTGTTATCTCTCTAATGAAGAAACCCATGATCATCTAAGGAAAAAGAGTCAGGCTTCCAGATTTCTTCCCAGTCTTTAAGTCCATGAACAGAGAAACCCTGTCTCAAAAAACAAACAAAAAATATTAAGCCAATGACTTGTGTTAAATTTGTGAATTTAGTACATTCATTTGACCCTCAAAAGACTGCTATGGGGAGGTAAAATTTCTAGCCCAGTTTTTATGGGCAGACACTCAGGCACAGATAGTTCAGGTTACCTCTTTAGGGTCACATGACTGTTAACTAGTTCAGCCCAGATTCAAACCCAGGCAGACCTCATTCTACCATCCAGTATTTCAATCACCATGTTACATTAGAACTTGATTGTGTTTTTTTTTTTTTTTTTTTGAACATCCATTGTGGGGCTTTCACGGACCACTCTTGTGATTTGACTAAGATAGAGAGATATCTGTATAATTTAAAGCTGTTGGCCTTTCGCTGGGACAGCCTCTCACCTAGCTACTAACTTAACTCTCTGCCACGTGGTTCTCGCTGCCTGCTTCCAGCTCTGTCCTGTCTCCCTTAGGCCTTCTCCCCCAGCTCTTGTCTGCTTCTCCTGCATCTCTCCTTATCTGCTTGCATCTTCCCCAGCCTTATTCCCTGCCCCAGCCATGGCTGCCAGCTCTTTATTATTCAAAAAGCCACATTCCTTACTTAACTAGTAGGCTGGGGAAGGTCACCTTCTCCCTGCAGCTTGCCTTCCTTTTAAAGGCAGGTGAGGAAGGGACATTTACATATCCTGTTAGCCCAGTGTTGCTGGCTCCAAATAATTATTGAAACACATATACACACTTTCTCATAGCTAGACAATACAATATTTGTGGTTCACTCAAACGTCTTTTTACCAGGTAGTGGGGTGTCTTGCATTCAAAGAGGGTTCTCTTTTTTATTACTAGCTATTTTCTTCCTGGGGGGACAATTTACATTTCACATATATTCTTCCTACCACATGAATCCGCAAATGAAGCAAAATATTCTAGATACCGGTCCATCGTCTTCACAGAACTTCAGACCACTGAAATACCAGTTTTTTGTGATTCATGTCACACGTTGTTCCTCCTGGGTCTTTTCCTAATGTTCCTGGGGCATTTTCCTAAGTTTATTTAATTGTGTGTGTGTGTGTGTGTGTGTGTGTGTGTGTGTGTTTTCTTTTTTTTGCATAAGCTCAGGCAGACTTTAAATGTATCCTTTATTAATTTCACCATGTTAGATTCATCTAAGCCATAGCTTACATAGGTGCTCTCTATAGATTCAATAACTGCTTCATTGGCACTAACAGGTATTGGGGAGCTGAGTGGAGTCAGAGAACTCTGAATTTAGAATCTGGCTGTCATGTAATAAGTTATTTGAGTTTAAACAATCACCATTCACTACTCTTGCCTCAGGTTTTCTATGTGTAAACTAAGGTTAGTGGGAGAAACTCCAGAGAACTGTGAAAAAAAATTGAAAGACTTTAAGTATAATATCATGTGATCATGATAGTCATAAATATTTTAGTCATTGCTAATTGTCCAAGAGCCAATCTCCAAGGCAGAAAAATGTGTTACTATATATCTTAACTGATTTGCTTGTGTGCATATTTTGCATTGTGTATGTATGTATGTATGTATGTATGTATGTATGTATGTATGTATGTATGTGCATCACTTGCCTGCAGTGCTTCTAGCCACCACAAGAGGATATCAGATTCCCTGGAACCTGTGTCACAGAAAACTGTGAACTACTATGTAGGTGCTAGGAATAGAATCTGTGTCCTCTGTAAGAGCTCTAAGCCATCTCTCCTAATGCCAATTTTAAGAAAATATGTTTATTCTTTGAGAATTTTATACATGCATATAATGAATTTCAATTATATTCACCCTCACTTCCCCTTTCAACTCTTTCCAGATCTCCCCCATGTTTACCTCCCAGCATCATGTTCCTCAAAAAAAAAAAAAAAATAATAATAATAATAACCTACTGAGTCTACCATTCATGGGTATAGGACATAATCAACCTACTAAGGACCATACACTTGAAGAAAACTGACTCTTCCTCCCTTACTGGCCATCTACTGTCAATAGCTTCTCAGCAATTTTTTCAATGTCTTATTTTTTTTTACAGTTCTTTTAATACTATTAAACAACTTAATATGATTTCATGATTCCTGTGGAATTGGTTAATCATCATGATTCTGGTTTTTTTTAACTTTTATTGCATTATGATGAGAAAAGTTACATGATTTCAATTTATCTGAATTTGTTAACATTTAAAAACATATTTTAAGTACATAGAATTAAATCACATTCTTGTTTATCTTTTGTACCCCAACTCCTCCCAGAGACCTCCCCTTCAATACCTACAATATCTTTTTGTCATATTCCTTAAAATTTATAAAATATTACAACAATAAAAATGAGTGTTATAAAAGTTGTTTGATATAAAACAACAATCAATTTAACAGTCTTATGTAGATGCTCATCTACAGCAATAGTGAAAATATATTTTTCTCAATATAAATTTTAAATAACTCCAAACATATGAACTGTATATTTCAAAATAATACATCACTGCTAGTATTTTCTTAAATGAACATAAATATATAAAGTCTTTATGTTTGTTTTGTATTTAGTAGAGTTTAAAATCTTGGCTCTTACTGTGGTACAAGCCCAAAATAAGAACAATTTTTAGATATTGGATTTCATTCTAATAAGGCTGTACTTCAATGACCCTCACATCACCAAAGGATTTTACCTCCATCATAGCTGAGCTGAGAGTTGACAGTTCTGCTGCACCAAGAAATGAATTGTAGGCACGGTTTTTGGATACAGACTTCCTGCTATGGTCAAAGCTGTTTGACTTGAGTGAGTGACTTTATTCTCAGCACACAGAGAACAGGTTACATTCATTTAAGAAATGGTGTGTGTATTATGATGGTCTATCCATAAAGTCATTTAACAACTGTTTCAATGAACAATGGTTCTGCATGGAGGGTGGCACAGACATTGAGTGAGGGTAAGAATTTAGTTCAATAGCTGTGATAATTTGGAAAAGCATTCATCTCAAAGAAAGAGTAACTTATAAAGTCCTCTTCTTCAAACTTGATACAAGAGTTACAAGTGTCAAGCAAAGCATTCAGTCTCACTCTTTGTTGTTCTCTTATAAGCAACCTCCCTAGTTAATCATCTATGTTTCTTTTGGGTATATAAATACTTTTGAAATATATAAGCTGTTCTGAAAACCATAGTATAGTGTAAAAACATGAATTAAAAAATACTACTAATAGAGAGGCTGAGATAGGAGAAGCAAGATTTCAAGACCATTATGTTGTACACAGCAAGACACTGTCACAAACAAGCTGAAAGTATATATAGATTGTACAATATTGGACCTATTTCTCCAATTACCAAATTATAGAGACCATTGGATGACAATCAACAAATTTCTAATTCCTCATATTTTTGGATTTCAATTGCTTAGGATATGTTGGTAATATTAATTTTCATATTAGAATATTAAGAAAAGGTAATTGTCACTTCCTGTTGTTTTTGTTGTAAGAGGTGGAATTACATTTGTGTGGATTTGTTGAAAGATTACTTTCTTGCTTCTTCTAGGGTGTAGTTTTAGTCCTTATATTGATGTTTTCTGTCTATTATCCTTTGTAGGGCTGGATTTGTGGAAAGATATTGTGTAAATTTTGTTTTGTCATAGAATATCTTGTTTTCTCCATCTATGGTAATTGAGAGTTTTGCTGGGTATGAAAGACCCCCAGAGCTGGGGAGACCCTCACTCAAGTGATGATTCAACCACCCAATAACTCCCGAGAGACTGATTTTGATGCAACAGCATGAGGTTTATTCAGCGGGAGGAGGGGAAGTCAGATCTGGGGTCAAACATGTAGCCTAGCAGGCCAGAGGAGTTTGACCCTGAGCACAAGAAGTGAGGAGTATTTAAAGGGAAAAACCACAAACTAGGGGGAGTAAGGGGGAATTCCAACCCAAGGTATTCAGTCAGTTAGGGAGGGGAACATATTCATTTTAGGAATGTAATCATCATCTACCGATCGGCAGGGTGGAGAGCCTCGTGAACCAGTTGACCTTCATTCCTAGTACTGCTCTCATTGTGGATCAGTCAGGAGGGGCAGGTCTCAGGAACCAGAGCCCTGAGGCTCTGAGTTAGCCAAGTTCCTGGAACCCAGAGCTCTGAACTGGCTGACCTGCATTCTTAGTTTTGCTCAGTCTGCTAGGGGTCATAAAAACTTTTTTTTATATCTTTCATACTTTTCAGGTATAGTAGCCTGGGCTGGCATTTGTGTTCTCTTAGGGTCTGTATGACATCTGCCCAGGATCTTCTAGATTTCATAGTCTATGGTAAGAAGTCTGGTGTAATTCTGATAGGCCTGCCTTTATATGTTACTTGACCTTTTTCCCATACTGCTTTTAGTATTCTTTCTTTGTTTTGTGCATTTGTTGTTTTGACTATTATGTGGTAGAGAAATTTCTTTTCTGGTCCAGTCTCTTTGGAGTTCTGTAGGCTTCTTGTATGTTCATGGGCATCTCTTTTTTTAGGTTAGGGAAATTTTCTTCTACAATTTTGTTAAAGATGTTTACTAGCCAATTACATTGGGAGTCTTCACTCTCTTCTATACCTATTATCCTTAGGTTTGGTCTTCTCTTTGCATCCTGGATTTTCTGGATGTTTTGGGTTAGGAGCTTTTTGCTTTTTGCATTTTCTTTGACTGTTGTGTCAATGTTTTCTATGGTGTCTTCTGTCCCTGAGATTCTCTCTTCTATCTCTTGTATTCTGTTGGTGATGGTGAAGAGCTAGAAGATTTTAGAAAATAGGGGCTTTTAATAAAATTGTGCTAGTAGAACATACATTGTATAAAGTTCCCTGTAATGAGCTAGGAATGTAGGCTAGCCAGTTCCAGGAACCAGTGGGTCACTAAGGCCCCCTCCAGCTAGGACTCAGAATAAAGAGACAGGATATAAGTCATCGGGGTAATTCTAGGAGTGGTCAGCTATAACATGAATAGTATAGACCAAACCACATTCTTATGCATAATGATTATGTTGGATGTTTTCCTTATGACCCTGACTCAACTAGGGGCTGGGTCTCTTTAGAATTTTCCACTGTTCTCTTGTTATGTTTCCTTGGTAACTCCCTCCCCTCCTTAGTTTGTGGTTTTTCCCTTTAAATACCCCTTACTCCTTGTGCTTGTGGTCGAACTCCTCTGGCCTGCTAGGCTACCTATTCAACCCCAGATCTGGCTTGCCCTGAATAAACCTCACGCTGTTGCATCAAGATCGGTCTCTTGTGAGTTATTGGGTGGTCACATCCTTCCGTGACTTGAGTGAGGGTCTCCTCAGCTCTGGGGGTCTTTCAATGCTTGCATCTATGACTCCTGATTTCTTTCCTAGGTTTTGTATCTCCAGGGTTTTTTCTCTTTCTGATTTCTTTATTGTTTTTATTTCCATTTTTAGATTCTGAATGGTTTTGGTCATTTCCTTCACTTGTTTGATTGTGTTTTCCTGTAGTTCTTTAAGGGATTTTTGTGTTTCCTCTTTAAGAGATTCTAATTGTTTACCTGTGTTCTCCTGTATTTCTTTGAGGGTTCTATTCATGTCTTTCTTAAGTTCCTGTATCATCATCATGATAAGTGATTTTAGATCTGAATCTTGCGTTTCCGGTGTGATGGTGTGTCCAGGACTTGCTATGGTGGGAGAATTGGGTTCTGATGATGTCAAGTAACCTTAGTTTGTGTTGTTTATTTTCTTATGCTTTCTATCTGGTTATCTCTAGTGCTACCTGCCCTTGCTAATTCTGACTGGAGTCAGTCCTTCCTGTGATCCTGGTTGTATCAGAACTCCCCAGAGTCAGGCAGTCTCTGTGACCCTGTGATTCTGTGATCCTGTGACTTGTTAGAGCACCTGGGAGTACAGCAGCTTCCTCTGGTTGTTGTGGGACTGGCTGTAGAGCCTGGTCCCAAAGTCCACTCAGGACACCAGCCCAGAGAGACCAGAAGGAGCCCGAGCCACTGTGCTGGCAGAGTTCCTGTGTACCTGGCCCAGCAGGTCCCAGTTACTCCTGGTGTTGGGACAGATGTTGGGTCCTCCTTACCTCTGATCCTGAGAGTGTCCTGGGAGTGGAGATTCCTCTGGGTGTTGTGAGATTGGCTGCAGAGCTTGCGCCCAAGATCCGCTCAGGACACCAATCCAGAGAGACCGGCCTGTTTTTTTTTGTTTTTGTTTTTTTTTTTTTTTCATGCCATCTTGCATGAGTGTTTAATGTGAAAAATCATGCTCACACTTGATCTAAGTGATAACTTTAAACTCACACTTTGAATGTGGACTGGCTCATTCTTGCATAAATTATTACTATTGTTGGTATTATGAGACAGGGTTTCTCTATGTAGCTTGGGTTGTCCTGGAACTCACTTTATAGACCAGGCTGGTCTTGAATGCACAGACATCCTCCTGTTTCTGCCTCCCAAGTGCAGGAATTAAAGGTATATGCTACCATCACCAGACTGGTCTTGCATACATTTTTAAAACCTTATTTTTACTCTCATTCCCACACATTACATTTATGTTATTAAACATAGTCATTCCCTACAAGTTACCCAGTGATTTGCATTTTTTCTTAAAAATTCTCACTATCTTTGTGTGTGTGTATATGTGTATCTATGAGATAGGAAGCAATTATTCTTTGAAATGCTTCTAGTAAATTTTTGTATTTTTTAACTATTTTGCTAGTTCTGTTGTGTCCACAGGTGATATTAACATATCATCTATTATATAACCTTCTGGAGATATAAGCTGGGCTGAGCACATCATGAGAGAAGCCTGATGACTTTCTGCCCTCTTCTGTTTTGCTCTAGTCAGTAGCAAACGCATCTTTACTTTCCAGACTTCCTGTACATTACTGGTCCTCAGTCAGAAATGTTATAGAATAAATAAAATATTATAGAATATAGATTATAGAAACATAATAGAACAAAGGATTCCTGAGCCAGAGTCGATTCCCTGCTCCCAGCCATTGCATTCTGATGCTAATCATTCAAACCTAGTCATCTAGCATTTTTCTGTCTTTCTGGATTCTTCCATGACAGGTCAGATCACTAACATCTGCCTGGGTCTCCCAGATTTAGAGAACATCTGGACTTGCTGAATGCACATTCTGACATCAGATACATACCTGCCTAATCCTTCAAACCTTCCAAAATTCTCTGGCCTACAATTTGAGCTATAGATCAAATATTGTCATGAAAGAAAGCTGTAAGATATATTTGTGAAAGAGTCAATCCAGCCTTCTATGAGGAATAAATATTCTCTCAATGGTCAGGTCATGTAGGCTTACATACCTGATTAAAATTAGATTTTAGCTTAATGAGTCAAGCAATAAAAGTTAGTGATTTTTAAACAAGGACTTTGGTTTGAAACTGACTGGACTTGATACCCAGACATTTCAATTTTGTGTGTGTGTGTGTGTGTGTGTGTGTGTATGTGAGAGAGAGAGAGAAAGAGAGGGAGATTGATAGATAGATAGATAGATAGATAAATAGATAGATAGATAGATAGATAGATAGATAGAGAGAGAGATATCTTCATCTGTTGTTTTGCTATGAAGAGACTCAATCCTACCTTGTAGAGTTATTATAGAAATTATATGACATAATATGCACTTATGATGCTGACTTGTACATATGAAACAGTTCATAACTGCTGGTGTTTATTTTTAATTCTATGCATCTAACTGTGCTATTTTGTACAATCCTTTCTACCATGCCCAAAGTCCCACTCTCTTTCCACAATGTCAGTTGATTTCAACTCATGACTTTTAATCCATCATTGAGTCCACAAGGCTTTCTTTTAGCTATAGACTGTTAATTTTTTTTATTTTAATGACCATATTTTCATCTCTAGATGTTCTAGCTTATTCTTTTTAAGTATCTATTTTTTTCCAGTGTCTTCTTTTTTTTAACAGCTCTTTTTATACTATTAAGCAATTTAATATGCTTCCATGATTCCCATTGTGGGCCTGTGTACCAGAGGCAGTGGGCCAGCTGGGTGTGAGAATTCTGGCAGAGGGAAGAGGAGGAGTCGCTTTTGCTGCTGTCTTTGGCATGCCACTGTCTTGGTTACCCATGTTGCCCTGCACTGAGTGGTGTCTGGCTGGGCTGAAGAGAGGCTGCCTAGCCACGGACCAGAGCAGCTGAGCCACAGGTGGTGTTTCTGGAGAGCTGACCTCTTCCCAAGTGTTACAGCTCTTATGACAGAAGCTCATGGATGCTGGAGTAATCCTCACACACTTTTAATTCCCTGGATGGGATTTATATAGTTTTGGGGGTGATTCAGGGTTTGACAGCAGGTACTTCTCATTTGGCTTGGACTGAGAGTTGGGGGAACCTTATTTGCATGTGGGAAGGCTTGATGCTGCTCCTACTTGACTGATAGCCACACATTTCTCCTGGGGGGTGGTGGCTGTAGAGGGTGTAACTGGGACAGGAGCCAGGGGCCCAGGAGGCATGACTGGACTCCTACCATCCTATGAAGGAGGAAGTCACGGCCCACCAGGTCTCCAGGGTTCCAGGCTTATGCTCGACTGGGACCAGGCTGTCAGCACATGGTCCACCACCCCACATCCCATGAAATTGCTTAATTATCATGATCCTTTTTTTTTTTTCATGCTGATAATTTCACCTTGCATGAGTCTTTAATGTGAGAATCATGCTCACACTTGGTCTAACATATTTTCACATATGAGTGATGGCATTTGCTTCTTTTAGCCATTCTAGGTATATTAGAAGTCTAAAATCTGTTTTATAAATTGTTTCAGTTTCCAGCCTGTGGGAAGATAAGGGTATTATAAAATTAGAACTGAAATTCAACACAAGTACAAATTATTGGATATATATTTCAGAACATTAATATCTTACTTGCAAACTGTACTGGCTGGTTTTGTGTGTCAACTTGACACAGGCTGGAGTTATTACAGAGAAGGGAGTTTCAGTTGGGGAAGTGTCTCCATGAGATCCAGCTGTGGGGCATTTTCTCCATTAGTGATCAAGGGGGTAGGGTCCCTTGTGGGTGGTGCCATCCCTGGGCTGGAAGTCTTGGGTTCTGTAAGAGAGCAGGCTGAGCAAGCCAGGAGAAGCAAGACAGTAAGGAACATCACTCCATGGCCTCTGCATTAGCTCCTGCTTTCTGACCTGCTTGAGTTCCAGTCCTGACTTTCTCTGGAAGTAAGATGAATAAACCCTTTCCTCCCCAACTTGCTTCTTGGTCATGATGTTTGTGCAGTAATAGAAACCCTGACTAAGACAAATTGGTACTGGGAGTGGGGTATTCCTGTCACAACTTGACTATGTTTTGGGGAGGACTGTGGAAGGACTTTGGAACTTTGAGCTAGAAGAGCCACTGGCTGTTAAGAACTCTGTAGGATGTTCTGTAGGAGCTTGGAAGATCATGTTGAGAACAGTGCAGAGATGGAGGTCTGGCTTGTGAAATTTCAGAGGGAAGATTAAAGACTCTTATCAGGATCATGTTGTTTTGATTGTGAAGATTCTGTGGTTTTGGTTAGCTGGGGCTAAAGAATCAGCTGTGATTAACAAGATACCAGAATTACCAAAGAGAAAACTTTGCATTACTGGGACTACTAATGCTGGTTAGCTGGAGCTAAGAAATTAGCAGTGATTAAGAAGAGACCAGCATCACTGAGGCGACATCTTCTAGGAAGTGTTTTCTGAGAGCACAAAGAGGTTGTGTTCCAGAGATAGCCAACATTGTACCTTGTGCTACAGCAGGACTTGCTAATGTGTAAGAGTCACCCAGGTGGTATTGGTTTTGAAGGCATGAAGGGGTCATGAAGAGCATCTGAGGCTCGGCACAGTGAGAGGCCATGGAAGGCCATTGGTGAAAGGGCAGCCTCGGTTTGCAATTGATGGCCCAGGACTGAAGGGATCATGTAAAGGATTTGAGGCTTAGCACCATAAAGACAGTCTATGAAAGGCTATTGGTGAAGCCTTTTTTACAGTGGAAGACAGCAGTGTTTTGGAAATGTCATGCCATGCAATGACCACCAAGGACTGCAGTAGCAGTGGAGTACAGACGTCTGGAGCCTAGAAGTCAAATTGGTACCAGGAGTGGGGTACATAGGACTGGAGAATTTTAGAATTAAGAAAAAAGGGAGCATTTAGTAGAAACGTATTGGTGGGAATGTATACTGTGTAACATTTATCTGGAAGGGCATGGAAAACCTCTGTAACAGCCAAGAATGTAGACTAGCCAGTTTCAGAAACCTGTTGGCCACAAAGCTTCCCCCTCCCCCCCCCC
>JADRCD010187372.1:32563-43123 GCA_019843815.1 Montemys delectorum
CTCTACCAGATTTTTTGTTTTGAAATGAGCTTCAGATCTTCTCAATAAAGACCATCAGGCCTGTGCAACCCAGACAGTCTCTTTCTTTGGCCTGGGAGACAGACGTGTCTGTTTTGTTTCATGTCACCTCATTCTGTAGTAAATTGTGGCTTCTGGGGCATCAGGGCAGTATAATTACTGTGCCACTCTTTAAGGGCTTCAGCCTCAAGGAACAAAGTGTTTTCTGATTGACAAAAGGACTCAGGGTTTTTTGGGTTTTGTTTGTTTGTTTATATACAGTATAAACTCATATTGGCTTTGAACTCAGTCAGAAATGAATGAACCTCTAACCCAGTTATGTAACCCACTAATAGTGTGACATTTGGCAAGCTTGTAAACTTCTGAGCCTCAAATATATGAATTAGAATCAGTTTGCAGGCATGGGAAGCCCCTATGTCTTGAAAGGACTGCTTTGGGGCTAACATGATTCAGTGGAGAAAGATTTTAGAGATTTTCAAATGTAGGTTCAAGATTGGGTTCTGCTGTTTTCTTTTCCTGAAAACATGGACATTGCCAACTACCTTGTAGAGCTGCCCTGAGATTCAAGTTCAGGAGAAAAACAGTCTTCCTGAAACACAAGGCCCATGATTGGTTCTGGTTAGCACAGTGGTTGGATCAGTGCACAGTGTCAATCCCTTGCTCCTTAAGAAACTCAGGAAATTGACTCAGTGTCTGGGAGAGGCCCCATGCTTGCAATCGACGCTTGCATAATGAAGGACATTTTAAAGATGGAGTAGCTTCAGTGTCTGAGGAGAATTACTCAGGTTTCACCTAAGTGATGTGGCTCCATTCTCGTTTCTATGCGTTTTCTAGACAGAGAGGTTATTGGAAGCAAGGAATGGCTTCAGGCCAGCATACCACTTCCTGGCTGCCACACGGGCCTCCCAAGGAGCTTTCCAGCTTACCAGCCCTGGAGTTGTGACAACAGGGCTCAGGCAAGAGGCTACTGGATGAACCTGGGCATAGATTCCTGGGAGACCCCTGGAATTTTCTGGAGACAGACTGGGCTCTGTCAGCAGCCCACAGCCTGGAGAAGAGTGAACACGAGTGGATGGCAGGCTGGAACTCTGGGCCTACTCCCTCCCTGAGGCTTGTGGTTTTAAAGCTTTAATTGCCGAGATCAGAGCCATTCTGTCTTGTTATGGTGCCAAAACGGGCCACCCCAGGCTAGTGCAGGCTATGGCAGCTCCTTCCAGAGGCCTTCTGCCAGGCTTGAGATGAGCCATGGCTGCCAGGGTCCAGCCGGGTCTCTGTGTTTTCCTTCCTACTAAATCCTCCCAGTGCTTACAAGGCCTCTCTACGTTCCCATCTCTCCAGCACTGGCTTCTTTAAAGGCTTCAGTGTTTCCTCAAATTAAGGGACCCAGCTGCTGGAGGCTCTTTGTTCAGTGTCTTCAGGATGACCTTTCAGATAATTCGTCCCTATTCGCGGGGGCTGAGCCTAGCTGGTATTTAGACTCGGAGCTTCCTTGGCTAATCGGAATTTATTATCCTCTTTGTTGGGGCACTATGAGGTTCTTTTTCTCCACGGAGGGCTGTCTTCTGGGTGAGTGATACATGGGCTGACTCTGGCTGTCTAATCCTGGCAAGCCCAGTTTCCAGCTTGTGTCTCCATGGGCCCCAGAGACTTTGTACGTGTTTGTGCATGCCTGCTTGCTTGGCCATGGCAAATTAAAGCTTTCAGGACTCAGCACCATTCTGGGCTAAAGGAATCTGAAAGAACATGGAATCAATGTTCTGATGGCTCTCAGAGCAGTTAACCTATCTAGTTGGCTTTACTCTAGTTGCTTCATTATCCTAGTAGAGCAGATAAAAACTTGTTCAGTGAATGCTTTATTGTGGCAGAACATTATAATATTTACCATTTCAATTAATTTTAATTAAGTGTACCATTCAATGGCATTAAGAATGTGCACACTGCCCGACCCATATAAAAACAAGTTGTCGTTGTTCAAAGTGAACCCCTATACTTATTAAACACTAACTCTTCCACTTCTCTTCTCCCACGAAGGCAAATGATAGTCTCCTTTCTGTCTCTAGGAAGTTGATTACTGCAGGCACTCCACCTAAGTGGCTTCATAGAGTGTTTGTCCCACTGTGACAAACACTGCCCTTAGCACCAAGTCTTCAAGGTTCACCATTTTTCACATGTATCCGAACTTTCTTCCTTAATGAGATTGAGTGGTAGTCCCACTGCATAGATACATCTCATTCTGTGTATCCAGTTACCACTCCATTCCTTTGGGTTGGTTCTGCCTTTTGATTATTAGTATTCTACTTATGAAAATTTGTATATAGACACAGGTTTGGGGTACTTCTTTCTGTTCTGTAAGGTTATATCCAGAAGTGTCATTACAGGATCCTATGGGAATTCTGTGTGTTTGTTTTATAGATACTACATGTTTTCCCACAGTAGCTGTACTATTTTCCGTTCCCATCAGTAACACATCAGAGTTCCAGTTTCTTCATACCTTTTTTGACACTTGTTTTCTTTTGTATTTTTCTAAAGGCCAAAATAAAAGGTGTGAAATGATGTGTTTCTAAACCCACAAGGTTGCTCACATCTGCTCGTAACTCTAGTTGCAGAGGATCCAACATCTCTTTCCGTCTCTGTGAACTCCTACATGCATATGATACATGGACGTACACTCAAGATCATACACATAAAATAAAATAGACAACGATTTAAAAAATAAGAACTACTGAAACTGGTCATTTATTAAATTGGTACACTGTACTAATGTTTGTCATTGAATTTTCTTTTCTTGTATTTTCTTATTTTTGTGTATGTGGTGGTTTTTTTTTTCCTACGTACATATTTGTGCACCACATGTATGCAGTGCCCCTGGAAAACAGAAGAGGGTGTCAGATCCTTGTAGGACTGGATTAATAGATAGTTCCAAGCTGCCGCATGGGTGGAGGGAATTGAATCTAGTCCTCTGGAAGAACAGCCATGGTTGTTAACTGTTGAGCCATTGTTCCAGCTCCCATTGAATTTTCAAAACAATGTGTGTGATTTCTTTTTTACCTCTATGTGATGCAGTGGAAACAAAGAGAAAGAAAAACAGGTTAACTGCTAGAAAATTAAACACTTGTAAATTACCAGAAGTTAGGTTTGAAGTTCATCTTGTCAGAGTCCCTTGTCTGTGTTCTTCCAAGCCCATAGCTCACTTTCTAGCCACCTAGATATATCATAGAGGTAAACATCCCCATCCCAGCTCCCACTTGTACACAACTAGCTCTAGAATCCTTAAAATACAAAAACCAAGGTTACTCCAAAGATATGAGAACTTAGAGGTTGAAAAGTTCCTTGGAAAAAGCTCACATAGACATAGAAGCATAGAAGTCTCTGAAAATGCAGTTACCTGGGAAACTCTTAAGGTTTTCCAGAGCCTGTATTCAATATGGAACATGTTCACTGCATCCTGAGAGGACAGATCAAATAAGACATCGATTCCTTCATCAGGGGATGTACTATATAGGGGAACAGATAACTTTTTATGTAATTATAGTTCAAGATACCATGGCCTGCGATGGGAAATGTGGGCATAATACAGAGAATTCTGACCAGGGAGTAAGGGTAGGACTCTGGGCTCATATGTGGTGGAAGTGATGAGCTCTATTCTTATTGAGTGAACAATGGGCTTCAGTAGAGCTACAACGTGATCTATAGTACTAGAGAGGGTGATGGAGGAAAGGGAAATATTCTCTGTGTTGGAACTGAGATGTGAAGTCATGGAGGAGAGATAGAGCATGGCCTACAGGAAGTGATGTAAATCCTTCAGTACATCTGCTAAGCAGCATGGTGAGGAGTGTTCAAAACAGGCTTGGAAACACAGATACAGACCAGCCATATTCAGGGTCCTGCATTCCTTATCACGTGTTTGGATGGGTCTTGTAGTTGATGGGTACAGATCTTCATTTTGGACATCAGAATGATTTGCTCAAATCTTTGCTTCAGCAAGTTCTTTTGATATTGCCAATGATGGATGAATTAATGCTACAGCATGATGGAGACTTGTGACCAAGACTAACTGTAAAGGCAGCAAAACAAAAATATACTTTACGTGGTTATTTGCTTGCCATTTGCCAACACAATAGAAAACATGGTGTGCATTATTCACTTAGTTTCTACAATGCCTCTTTAAAATGAATTATTATCCCATTTTATAGATGAGAAAAGTAAGGTGATGCAGGAAAAAAATCTTGTAAAAAGTCACATTGCATTCAGAGTAGAACTAATGTTCTAACCAGGGCTGTAGTTCAACTAAAGCTATACAACTTGTGAAGGATTTTTTTAAAAAGTTACTGATAAGTGATTTCTTAGACAGTCAAGAGAGCTATTATGAGTGACTAGACTTAGGAAATGAGCAGAAGCCGGGCAGTAGTGGCGCACACCTTTAATCCCAGCACTTGGGAGTCAGAGGCAGGTGGATTTCTGAGTTCGAGGCCAGCCTGGTCTACAGAGTGAGTTCCAGGATAGCCAGGGCTATACAGAGAAACCCTGTCTCAAAAAGAAAAAGGAAATGAGCAGAAGTAGGTTTCAATGAAGGCTTTCAGGGGTCCAGACACCTTCTTCTGAGAGGATGAAGTATACCAGAGCATAGGAGGGAAAAGATAGTGGGGTCTGTTCTGAATAAGTTATGTAGAATTCACATATTGATCAAAGAAATATTTTAAATATTATAAATTTCCATCCATTATCACATATGATAAAACTTTCATTGACATTAGCCAATGATCTTTTAGTATATATAAAATATTATATACAACCAAATTCGACAGCATAGGTGTTTGAGGTGAATTCTCTTTTGTAATGGTGGAACCCAATGGTTCTCAGCCTTCTTATGCTACAACTCTTAGACACATTTCCTCATATTGTGGTGACCCCAATAATAATATCACTTATATAACTACTTCCTAAGTGTAATTTTGCTACTAATTTACACCTAAGTGTAAAGGTGCTATACTGTTATGAATCATAATGTCAAAATCCATGTTTTCCAATGGTTCCAGAGGTTTTCAAAGGGGTTGGGACCCACATCTCAAAAACTACTGGTATAAATGAATAATTAAAAAAGTTTTAGAACACCTAATGTTATAATCAAAGACCTCAAAATTAAAATTGTATTGATGAAATATTTTCTAAAGCATTCCTGGTATTTTGTGATATATGGTCTTGACTACTTGCTAACTTTTACACAATCTACGTTCTATCATGTCAGTAGGTATATTTTATTAATTTTGTTTGTTCAACATTCTTGATCAATTTCATTTTGGAGGTTCTTACTCTTACTTTGGTTACTTAATTCCCTAGTTACAGTTTATCAGTTGCAGTCACTCACCTTTCTCTATAATCAGCCTTATGAAGCCAAACACTATGGAGTCGCTGGAGGGAACCATTGATGATGGAGTCTCTTCATGCCATTTAACTGCTTAAAAATCTTCCAGTGTCTCTGTGTTGCACACGGAGCACTAAAGACCTTGGGCATCTTCTTACAGTTATTGACAATGAGATACATTTATGACGCTAAAAGCAAGTCTGCCATTCCAGAGCACCATGGTTTTTATGCATACTGGCCAATGTATCAGCATGCTTTTCATTTCCTATTGAAAATAATTACTTACTTCCAGATCATCTTTGTCTTTTGAAAATCTCACTCCAGTCCCAAGCAAAGGTGACTTCTTCCTTCTCTGTGCTAATAATATGTAGATTTATAAAAATATGTCCCGTGTGTCTGTTTTGTGTCACAGTATATGAGTTTCTTCTAAGTAAGGTCTTAATCGGCTGTCCTCATGCTCCGTGGGTTCCCTTACAACACGACAAATGCAAGCAGTGCTCCAACAGTTGTAATACAGCTAAATGAATGAATATATTCATTTTAAAAATTAAGTAAGCAAACACATCTCTTTTAATTATGTGTCCTAAACATAACAGATACTATGTAAGTGTTGGCTTTTATCATTGTCTGTGTAACTTCAGTCTAGCCTGTAATTTTAATTTTTTTAAATCTTATTTTTAATGATGGTCTCAAATGCTTTAATCTTCCTTGTAACCTACCGTCCACCAGAGGTAGTAGAAAAGAAAGGATAAGGGGGAGTGGACCTGTTTAGAAAGGTTCTTTGGAGCAACCCCTATCTGAACTGCCTGGAAATCTGCAGTTCAGTTCACAAAGTAGCAGGCAGCTTGATCCACTCGCAAACACTTCACAGATGCACCAGCACTCCAGTTTGGTAGAGTTGGGTTAACAACAGCACGGATGTGACCTAACAGAAACAGCCAGGCTTCAGCCTTGGCTTGAGTCGGGAGAAGGAACCCAGAGGGACACCAGGAGAAGTTCTGAGCTGTGCCTCTTTCAGGGAAGCAAAGTTCAGTGAAGACCCAAGACCTACAAGCGTTTCACAGATGGCTGTACCAGTTAGTCAAGCTCTGTCTCTGCCACTCCATGGAGTCCTATTTATACCCTCTAAATATCCCATGCCCTCCGTGTGCCTTGTCTCAGCACGTGTTTTGCCTCAGCACATGCATCCAATTAGCCCAAGTCCTTGGAAATGGCAACAAACTGCAGCACACCACAAGACATTTTTTTTGGTGCATTTCTCTCTATGGCATCCAGATAAATATAGCTCAGCTATGCTATGTAAGGTGGACCAATACATGCCCATTATTATCAAAGAATCCCTCATCGTGTGTCCTTTCACATGCTTGCTTTAAGCAGAGCATCCTCTCTGCTGTGTCTGCTTCAGTGAAATGATCCTTCACGAGTCTGCCTTGGCTTTTCATGCCTGCGTCCACTTTAAAGAACCGTTCCTTCAACTGTTTGCCCCAGCAGAACACCATCCAGCCAACTTTCTAAAGAATGCTTAGGTTCCTGTTTCACTAGTCCTTTTTTTTCTAGTCAACTTTGCCGTTCAGGCGAGTTAGACAAATATCTTTTTGTTTGTTTGGCTGGCTTTTTGTTTCATTTTCAAGACAGGGTCTTACTTTGTGGCCATGGTTGGCCTAAAACTCTAAATGTAGATAAGACTGGATTCAAATCCTCAGAATTTGCCTGCCTATGCCTCCCAAGTGCTAGAATTAGAGGTGTATGCCACCATCTGTGGCTCTGAAACATCTATGTCTTCCTTACTCCTCCTAGCACTTCATATAAGCACTGAGCCTACTTATATAGCTGCTAAGCATTTTGAAGCCCACGTTCAGAACATCTGCTTACCCCTGAGCGGCAGAGCTCTCTGACTCACTCCACTGTGCACTGCCTCTCTGTAGCATTGACTTATGCCCTTCTTTCTGCCATCACCACTCTCAATTCTTGCCTCTCTACCCTTGTCGGTAATGTTTTCAATTTCTCATGAATGTGTTTTTTAAAAAGCTGTATTTATTTTTATTATTTTAAGTCTATGAGTGTTCTGCCTGCATGCCTGGATGTGCAGTGCGTGCTTACCTGATATCCTTGGAGAGGAGAAGAGGGTATCAGACCCTCTGGGACAGCTGTGAACCATCGTGTGGGTGCTGGGAATTGAACCCTGCTACTCTGCAAGAGCCACACATGCTCTTAACTGTTGAGTCGTCTCTCCAGCCCCATGAATCTCAGTTTCTTTGCAATCATACTAACCTTTATTGCATGGCTGCCACATTCTTTTGGTATGGATTTATCTTTTCTGATTTGGTCCCAAGGAAATAAATAAAACAGAGGGACACCCCTCTGCTGCTGAACAATGGAGTTTTTTTTTTTTTTTTTTCTGTGATGCTGAATATTTGTTGACAAATCCATATTGTACTGACAGGAGCTTCTTCAGTCATTCCATGGGTTGTGAACCAGTTGGCAATAGTGCATGCACATGGCAGGGAGAATTATGTAAATATCAATAATAATTATGCCTCCTGCATGCAAATTTCACCAGGTATTTTCAGAAATTAATCTTCCAAATTACCTTTGTACAATTCAGGAAAATTGGAACACACATTTAAATAACTGTAGGAAAATTTAAAAGGAGTCTCTACTCATTTAAATCATATAGTTAAGGGAGTGTCATAAACAAAAGATTGTAGCTGTCTTTGACACAGCAGCCGTGCTGTCAAAATAGAATCAAAGAGATCACGCGAGCTGTACTTTGTTTGTAGACAGCTTGCCAAGGATGCCATTGTTTGGATTATTTTGCTTGATTTTAAACACGATCATTAGTATTCTTCAAAAGTTATTAGTAATGAAAGAAGTAATATGACTGTGCTTGCTTGTCCACACAGTCTTTCCTTTGCCGCATGTTAATACTCTCATTTTCAACTCAACCCATCCATCTAGCAATTAAATATTTAAAGGTGACTGTGGGCCAGGGTCTGAGCTAAGTTACGGGGGTGAATCCCTTTGGGCTTGGACCACCATCTCAGTATTGGCCACAGTTTATATAGTTTAGCCATAATAGGTCTTGCATTTCTTTCATCAGTTTAGTACCAGCTCAATTCTTTCCTTTGGCAATAATTATTTCATTTACATATGTAAAGCACTCGGTATCTTCTGCTTTCATGTGGTTTAAGTAATCAAATTATGGCCTGAGGCTTTAAATGCTAAAAGAAACCCCAGGTCCCTATCCGATGATTTCCTTCAAGGCTAGCAATGCAGCTTTCAGAGAACATGCAGAATGGCTGGATGAAGGATAGAAAAGTAGACAAGCTCTGCTCATAGGAAGCTGATAGTTCAGGTTTCTGGGACAAGAAGTGAATGAATAATGTTTGTATTAAAATAATGTAGCTGTGGTCTGCAGACATCCTAAGGAACAGAGGTGTGTGTGTGTGTGTGTGTGTGTGTGTGTGTGTGTGTGTCCTTCATCTTGTAGAAGCCCTTGAGTTTTATTTTGGGGCTGAATTTTTCACAGAGAGGGAGGTGGTAGAGATAACTGTTGTAGAAATGGGCCAAGGCTTTTGACCTTAACTTAATGCTGCATGACTCTATCATCTTTTTGGTCTCCTGTATAATGGGGAGAATGACACCAATCACTAAAAGATTTGTAAGAGGATTTAGCTAATGTTTATCAGGGAAGGTAGTAGAGGTGGTTCAGGTTACAAGCACAGAAACAAGGGGAATATGGACACATCTAGATGCTGCTGGTGACCACCTTGCCTGAAAGTCTTAGGGTTCTTCAATAGATACCCAGGAGCAGGGACCACAATGTGCTTAGTCTGTTCTGTGTCTTCGAATTTGTGACTTAACTATTTGATCTTTAAATGTCTGTTCCCAATGGGTCAAAAACAACAACAACAAAAACAAAAAACAAAACAAAACAAAACAAAAAACCACCCATGTTACTCCAAGTGGTGGGAGGCAAGAAGACAGAAATGCCATCTGCATATAAAGTCTTTGTGTCCCTCTTCTGACAGCTATCCAAGTGACCTGGATTCTTATCACTTCCCGCCCTGGGATGCCTTCCTTTCAAGTCAGCTGATGTGCTCTTTTTAAACAAACATTCACTTCCTTTCAAGTCAGCTGACACTTTCTTTTTAAAGAACCCACCTCTGGTCTAGAACAACACATTCAATGTATCCTCATTCCTTTTATTACAGTATTATAAGTCAGTATAATGTTCTAATAGGTTGTATTTAGAGCAATTTTAGAACTCGTCCTACAGATTCATTAGTTATGTGACATTTTCACTGCCTGATTTGTGCTCATTTTGACTGACAACCTGAGTTTTGTGTTCCTGTGTCCAACAATGCATTGTGTCCTTCTACACTTTTGAGTGCTGGTTGATGTTTCCCCTCTTGCTTCCTGTGGATACAGACAGGACCCTGTGAGACAGGAAGAAAGGCAAACAGCATGCTAAAGAAAGGAAACAGTGCGTGCTGAGAGAGAGAAGAGCATCTTTCTTACCTTTTACTTAGCATGCGACAGCCATCTTTTACTCAGTCATTTAGCAATGATCACTGGCACTGGGTCTGGAGCCGTGAAGACAAAGACAAAGAAGGCACTATTAATCTGGTAGATTAATAGTGAGGAGAGATAGATGGTTTAGAAAACTGAGGGTTGGCCAACCAAAGAGTACACATGGTGGGCTAGTAGCTCCAGCAGCATATGTATAGCAGAGGATGGCCTAGTCTTTCATCAAGGGCAGGAGAGGCCCTTGGCCCTGTGAAGGTTCTATGCCCCAGTGTAGGGGAATGCCGGGGCCAGGAAGCGGGAGAGGGTGGGTTGGTGAGCAGAGAGAAGAGGGGAGGGAACATGTTTTTTTTTTAATTTTTCTTTTTTTTCTTTCTTTTTTTTTTTTTTGGATGGGAAACTGGGAAAGGAGATATCATATGACATGTAAATAAAGAAAATATATAATAAAAAAATGAAAAAATCACAAATAGGGCATTAACCATTTGTACTATATAACCTGAATTATAAAGTAAAAGTGTAAATAAAAATGAAGCAAAATATGTTAAAAAAAAGGTATCAAAAACATATATAAATAAATAAATAATTAAGCATTACCCTAAAAAGAAAGAAAACTGAGGGTTGGCATTATTATTATTATTATTATTATTATT